>JAQIYA010000012.1:0-49446 GCA_034699355.1 Microtritia minima | reverse complement strand
GTTTTTAAGTTTAATTGTTGTTTAAATTTAAAACAAAGCATTATTCAACAATAAAATTATATTTAATAAAATAATAACTTTTTATAGCGACGAGGCGAGGGAACAATGACAGTATATTTTTAAAAATTTATATAACAATACTTTTTTCTACTAAAAAATTTAAAGCGCGAAGCGAAGCGCTTACTTACAAAATTTAAAGAAAATTCTCCCTAACATTATATGTCCATATATCTAAGTATATTAATAAATTTAACATAATTAATTAAAAAGTTTTAATTAATTATTCTATTACATGAATTGACATTCATTTGCATTCATATAAACTTAGTCTCAAATTTGAAAGTTTATTTCATTTATTTAGATGTTTCAGTTGCGCCACATTATGCGACACATACATAATTTTATTCTAGCTTATCATTAAAGCAATTTCATTGAATTCATTTGATAAAATTTCATAATTTCTAATTTTGAAAAAAAAATTAAAACTCATGTCATTTTGTGAAGAATTGATTTCATCAACACAAACAAAAACAGCACTTAAATTACTACAAATTAAGTCTCCGTTAAATGAAACGCAAATAAAGTATAGTAATAAATAAAAGTAATTATCCATAAAATAGACAGAGAATTCTAGAGAGCCTTAATTTTATGGCAAAGCAAAGTAACATTTTATATATTAAACTGAGTTTCAGTAAATGCTTTATTTATCGTAATTAGAGATTTTATTTGATTAAATTATTAAAATTATCACAAACAGTTAGTTTATTTTATCAAATTCAATGAGAAAGATATTAAATACAATCGACATGTTTAAGAAAATCATAATGTATTTTCCAAACGATTGATAATAAATATGATATACAAGTGATAAACACTCGAAGCTTAGATTAAAACGAAACAAATATCGTGCGAAATTTCGATTCTGAAAGCAGACAACCAATCAAAACGTCAATTAAATTCTATTGTTTTTAATCGATCAAATAGAAAGAGTGCAACACAAATGAAATTTTGCGTCCTTTGTTACCAATGATGTCATTTAGAAAACGCAAAAAAATGCAATAAGAAAATAAAACTAAGCATATGTAGACTACAGTTTATCATTTTTAAAATTTTACTATTTTGTAACACCAAACCAGTTTTGGTATTTATCGTTTAGAAAGTTAAGCCCTTTAATAATACTTTGTTGACAAAATTTCTACACTTTAAAATTAAAGGGCTTAACTTTCTATTCGATATGTACCAAAACTGGTTTGGTGTTAGAAAATAGTAAAATTTTAAAAATGATAAACTGTATATAATGTATATATTATGTATCAGTTGATTCGCTAGCAGTGATGTCGTCATTCGACTGCAAACATTGCATTTTTAGTTGCGAGACAGCGATGTCTTGAAGTGCGGCCTGAATTTGTTGCAGCAATTCCTCGCCGCGTCTCACCGTTTCCTCTAACCGTTGCGCCGCCTCTCGATTTTCCTGCTCTAAACTCCTCAAACCCGCCGCCTTTTTCGTAGTAGAAATTTAAATAAAGAAAAGCAATTTAAATGATTAAACTTTTTCGACTCAAAAGTCATAAATCAGAGCCAAAATTACCTGCAATTCTGCGGTCGATTCCTCGCTGGGAAGTGAATCAATCAATACGTCGATATCTTTAGCGGTTTTGGCGATCAATGAGGCGAACAGATGGGCGTGATCTGCATCGAGACGTGCTTTTATATCAATTGCTTTCCAAATATTATCATTAAAGTAACATATTTTTCAAGTAAAACCAATCAAATAAAAAAATATAAACCCAAACCTTCAGCGCTTTGGGACTGAACTGTCGGCGACTTCGACGACGATTTTTCAAATTCGGGGAAAAAACTTGGTTTTGCGAACTGTTGTAGGATTCCTATGCTATTACAGAAGTTTTCCGATTGCTATGCAACACATTGAGAGACATTGCGAGACATTGCGAACAATTTAAGGCAATTTGTTATTATTATTCATATATAAATCGCACACACTTTGCAGTTCAATACCTGATTCACAGCGTCTTGAAGTTGCGTTAATCGGTCCGACATTTATCTCAATATTGAAATTACAAGCGAGTATTAATTAATTATAATCGAGTTGTTTGTGTGCTTTGACTCGAACTCGAATGTGTTTTCAATGAAGAGCGGAGTGTTATCGATGGCTATCCTAATGCCATAATCGACGTCACACGCGATGTTTGTTTATTAGCGATTGCTTTCTATTTATTAGTCCAAACAAATGGATTAATCAAAGTAAACGACACGAGAGTCAGCTCGCAGTCGACTATCACTATCACTACCACTCAATTGTCACTCTCATCGCATGTAATCACCACTTCATTGGAAGCCAATCCTTAACGCGTCTCGCAATGACTGACGTAATGAATGTATGTCTCGCTCACACGAGTGTCACTCTCTTTCCCTTTCCGTCTGAACTGAACACACGTTCTGTTGCTTTGATTTTTAGTGATCACAAGCGCTGCCATCGTTTCGGGTCTTTCGACTTAAAAAGTAAGTCACTCTCGCATACCTGAAGAGCATAAACTAATGTCTCGTCTGACCGACAGATGCGTTACGTGTCAGCGTATCTTTTGGCCACTTTGGGCGGTAAGAAAAATCCGACCGCAGAGGACATCAACAAAATTCTGAGCAGTGTTGGCATCGAAGTCGACGCCGAAAGAGTGAATAAAGTGATTTCGGAGTTGAACGGCAAGAGTGTCGACGAAATCATAGCTAAAGGTTCACATCATTTGTTAGATTATAATGTTGAGCTAATTTTGTGATGCGATATCAGGTTCGGCGAGATTGGCGTCCGTGCCGTCGGGCGGAGCGGTCGTGGCCTCGTCGGCCGCTCCGACTGCCGCCGCAGCCGCTGATACGAAGAAAGATGAGCCCAAAAAGGAAGAGAAGAAGGAGGAGTCGGAAGAAGAGGACGACGACATGGGTTTCGGTCTTTTTGATTAAATCAGATTTTTTATGACTTAATGTTGAAAATAAAATTGTGAGACAACGAGAATTTGAGTGAGTTTTTGATTAATGGTTGAGTTGAACTGATTTGATGTGTTGTTGCGATTTGTTTTGCCATTCGTATTAAATAACAAGTTTAGGCGTTTAGTTAAGAGATTGAGAAGTTTGAGTTTGAGAAGAGGTGGAGAAGAGTTGCAAATAAATTCGGATATTTTCTCCAAAAAGATTTGCCGACGAATTCAATAAAGTTATTACACTTAATAGGATTAGTAAAAATCAACATTTTTATTAACATTAGATTATATGTTTTATGAGTTAAATATTAATTTAATAACTTTCGTTAAACCTTTTTATATTAAAACAATAATGATTTCGTTAAAGTAATTAAAAACTTTAATAATACATCAAAAATACGTTCACTTCATAAATAGCTTATGGACAGGCATTCGGAAATTCGTTTTTCTTTTAAAATATATCATTAAAAATATTAACATTAATAATTTACGTGAAATTATAAGCAAATACGATAAATTTAGTTAAATATTATTTCTTATTTATTATCAATTAGTGTTTGGATCTGTAGAACAAGATCTCTTGCAATTCTTAACACTGCTTTTGCATCATGTCTTTCAGCCATCTCTACATTCAGTTAGTGAAACAAAAAAAATTGTTTTAGTAAATAAATTTGAAACAAATTTATGATTAATGATTATACCGTTAAAAAATTTAATAATATCTGTGAAATCCATATTATTTTCTAGTATAATATCCCTGTAATATTCAACCAAAGCCAATGCAATGAATAAGACGAAACTCGATGATGAGATGTATTTTGCCGCCCAAATAGTTTCCCAAACAGAAAATACATCGTCGTATATAAGTTCTGCAATATTTTAAGTTTAAATATTAGATTATTTGGAGGAAATTATTTATTCTTATTTTTTAAAGACTAATGTCAAGAATGTAAACATTATTCAAGTTTTGTCGTATAATACCGAAATACTTCTATGTTTAACTGTTAACATTTTTATAGTGTTAATAACACTATATAATATGAGTTTGATATTTAGAAAATTGTTTTAGTGAGAAATTTATGACATTTTTATAACAATTTATAACAATCTGTTATTATAACAATTTTTATGTACAAATTTTAAGGTTTATTAGGAGAAAAAATTCTCTAAAACTATCAGTTTGTAAGTGTAAGTGATCTAAGCTTATCTTTAAAGGTTAAATACAAAGGTTAAAAGATTTATTACAGCACTTTCTATAAAAAAGTAAAATTTAGCGTAAAACCCTCTCACTGGAAATAAGTGATAACCGTTGTGAATGACAACTTGAATTATGTCATGCTGCACAATACTATATTAGGCTAATGCTATGTTAACTATGAAATTGAAATGAAATTAGATTAACCTCGTTTGAAGTCCAATAAGAACCAACGATAACAAAAATAAAAATGAGTGTAATCACCATTTTGATGCATAAGATCAAACATTTCAGCGTCTAATATTTGAATTAAAGACCTCATATTAGCAAAGTGTGCGTCCATTGCGCCGCCGTGAGGGAAGTTGGCCACCATTCGCTTCATCAATTCGCAAAAACAGCTATATGTCAATACCTCTGTCCAATTGAATCGAATTTACAACAATTTTAGTTTCAATTTTTATGATTTAGATATTCTAAAGAGTTAACGACTTAAATTTATTTTTGTAAATTTTATATAATTATAGAAACTAAGTGGTCTAGTGACCAGAGACCGAATTTTTACATATAAAAAATATTTTTACGATAAAAGATATATATAATAATAGATAATATATAATAATAGATAAGAGAGATGTTTTGTATGCAGTCGTATCACAAAGTTTTAGCTCTTTTGGTTTCAATAATTAATATAAATACATATTTGAGGTATAAATACATAAAAAATATTTTTTATGTAATTAAATATTTTAATAAATAGACTTTTAATTAACTTGAAATATAAAACAAATGTATTAAATGAATGAATTATTTTAATGTTAATTTTTAAAGTTTGGCAATAATTCTAAAAATTTAGAAACAAATGATGTGCTAACGAACGAATGCTATTAATTGACATTTAATTTGGTTCAATCAGTTTATGACTACTTGAAATAATGAACCAATAATGTGGTGTTAAACTTAGAATATGCATTAGAAAGAAACATTGTCTCTGATCGACTCGTATTAATTTCTTATATTAATTATTGGAAAAATAACGTAGACCTTGATATAAATTAAATTTAACTTCATTATAAATTTCCGCATTTAAATTTACAATTTTCTAAATGGAAAGAAGTTTTTCAAAAGATAAACAAGTATTTTCAGATTAATGAAGATAACCTTAAATATTATATGAAAGTTAATTCTTTTTAGCAAAATATCACAAAATTGACTCTAAATATTCAATTTTAATCCGTTTTCAAGTTAAATTAATTTATTATTATTATTATGTCTAATATGACATATCTGTAATAAGTCATTTAAAAATAATAAATACGTATTTACATCTGGTCTATACTAACGATTGCCATTTACAAATAAAAGAATGAGGAAAACAAGTGCTTCTATAGGTCGGTCGGTTCAGAAAATTCTAATTACATTTGATGTTATTATAATGTCAACATTTCTAGAAATTACAAACGAGAGATAAACTTTCAAGAAATAGAGAAAAGATAGAAAAATTCGATTCTAATTCATAGTCGCTTGCATTGGTTACTGCTTTTAATTAAATTTAATTAAACTTATTCATAGAATTATTTTAATAATTGTTGTCCGATAATGAGTAAAAAATTTTAATTAAAGCATTAAATAGCACTTAAAATCAAAATTATCACTGATATCATATCATATCATATCATACCGTCATCATAAATAACCAGAAGCGGCGCAACCAAATCGCACATTCCCTGAACATAACCGATGTCCAGATGTTCCCATACATAGGTGCACATGACGTTACGAAGTTTTTCAAGATTCTCGTTAGAAAAGTACCAAAAATTTCGATCACATCTTTGAACGTCTTTATCAATGCGATGCAAATTTAATGAAAACAGATCCAGTAATTCATTCTTTAAACAAAAATAATAATATGAAATTTATTTTCAATATTAAAAACTGTTTGAGGCCTACAGTATAAACGCCACCATTTGATGAGACCGGAGAAACGCACTGCGAATTTGATTCAGTTTTCAAATGAGTTTCGGCGCCGTTTTCGTTATCATTTTTAGCATCGACTATATTTAATGTGCTGCTCGTATCGATCGATGAATTTGTGACCACAATATTTTGACTACTTTGGCTCTCGACCTGCCTGTGCCGCCGAAGATGACGGCGACCAACGTTCGTATTTTTGTTGATATCCTTAACAGCAGTCGCTTCCGACGTCTGACACGAAGACTTTCTGCTCGACGGCTTTGAGTCATCGCTTTCAGAGCACTCCTCAAACACATCATTGCAAATACTCGGATCTTTCGGACCTGTTAATGGAATTTCGGCACTGGTCGTGCTTTCGGAAGACAATTTTGCTAAATTGGCGGCCATTATCTCCTTATCTCTTTGTCTGACAATGGCTTCAACGGCCAGCCATTCAGACATAATCATTTCATACATTTGCTGCACATCCCTGTCGCGCACCATTTTCTCTTCTACCGTACTCTCAAAGCTATAATGTCCCAAAAGATAAGGCCAGACCGTCTTTCGTAGACTATGCTGTATTCCACCGAAATAGATAAGTCGATAGACTTCATCCGAATTGTTTATCTTTCCCTCATCGGAATGCATGGATCGCCAGATTTGTTCATTAATCCCAACCGAGGCGTCAGTCGGTTCGTTACAACTGATGATTTTCAAATTAACCAAATCAGCCAAATGTGTGCGCACTGTTCGCAGATGACGACAATGGGCTAACCAGCCATAAAATGCTCGCGAAATGATTTGCCTTTTCATTGTGTCGCATAACGTTTTGATATGTGATTTATCGGCCGGACTTTCGCTCGAAGAGTTCTCCTTAAGTGACTGCTCTTCGTTTGGTTTAGGTTTATGCGCCACTTCTGGATTTGCCGCGTTTTTCACCAGTACTAGCGATTGATGTTTGTTTAGACCATTAAAATTTCTGGCCAAATGAGTTCCAGTCTTTGTGATGTTTGGATCAAACAATTCTTGAGCTAATTTTGTAATCAAATAAAATTTCATATAAGATTTTATTTGATAAAAGCATTTAATTTTACTAATTTCTCACATATCGTTTCGGGCTTTTCAAAAGTGGAAATAATTCGGAAAACATAATCTTCTTCTTCGTCTTCGTCCTCAATAATTGAATCGTTATTATTCGTTAAACTACTTCTTTTATTTCTTGAAGATCCACGACCTTTGCGTCTCAATTTTGGAAATACTTTTCCTAAACATTAATCAAATTTTAAGAAATGAAATGACGTTAATATAGTTAAAATAAAATACGTATACACCTATATGTGTGGCATACCTTTACCTTTATGTGACCAAAGGGGTGGATCGAGTTGGCCGTAAGGAATTAAGCCATTCTCCAAACAAGACAGAAATGATAACAGATGTCCACCTTTTGGAAATTTGATGGGCGGTCGCATCACACCATCCTGTCCGACGAGAACTATCGATCCGCTACTGTCTTGTTGATGACAATGCAAATAAACTATTTCGTCCACATTCAGAGTCAAAGCGTAATCCCAGTAAAAACTATAAGAATTAATTATATTAACTATTATTAAATTCTTTTCATATAAAGCGGATTATGTTTCCAGGAATTGTCGAAAAGATATTTACAATTAATATTATGGAATAATTACGGTAAAAATATACCAATAATTTTAATAAATAATTACTTATTGAATTTAAAATGTTTGACGCGTTTGCTTATACAGAATAGACTATATAACTTGCTATTTGACACTATAACTTACTATTGCTTGTTATTTGTATTGAGATAAAGTATTTGGGTTAAGAAGTTACTTAAGAGTTACTCAATGTACTAATAAGTTATTTATTGATAGATAGTAAAATATATCAAGATTTATAAATTGAGCACAGCATGTATAACAGTTGACCAAAAGTTTGCAATCATTAGACATGACGTTGAAAATGACCAATAATATCAAATCAGTGCACTATTCTTAAGCAAATCTAACTTAATTTGACAGATTCACATGATTCACATTATATAGTCTTACGAATTAGTTAGTTATAGTTAGCGTAGTTGCGAAAAGTGCATTTGTTTTCTCTATAAAATTATTTACGTTTGACTCAATTTGCTTTTGACTTTTCTGAGTTAACACATTCGCTGTATTTCGAGTTAGTTCTATTTCTCTGCTAAGAAATCAATGGTTAAGATGATTGAAAATAATTATATAATTAGACTTGAGAACAAAACAGAAATACCTACACTATATTTCAAATTAAGTTACACTCATGTACGCAATTGAGTTCTTAGGTATCTTTTTTCATATTTACATGTAGTTATGGCATAAAAATTTTCTTGTTTTCTTTCATTCATTTTAAATTAAGCCACATTTCATTTTTCTAAAAATTGGTAAAATTCTATATAAGTGCGAGCTATACTAACTTTGTTCAGGACTATTATAACTCATTTAATAAGTTATTTACTAATTTAACACAATATACTAACTACACATTAAGTGAACTACAAATAAATTAATAAATGGTTTTCTTTGAAGTGTTTTAAAGCAAAATAATTAAATTTAAAAATTTATTTTTGACTAAATGATACTTTGAATTAAACCGATTTGTTATGTGTAACTATTAATTGTAAGTGAATTATAGCGAAATAGTCATTAGGCAATCATTTGGAGGCGAATGACGAATACCTTTTATCTTTCTGTCCATTAACGGTATCGCTTGACTTCTCACTTAAAGAGCAATTGTTCATTAATTGATTGGGAGTCCATTTGATAAACAGGCCAACAGGCGTTTGATGGAGCGATAAATATCCGGGCATTGCCTCTAAATTTTCTCTCTGCATGTTTGCAAATGATATATTGATATATTGCGGTGACTAATGCTTGCGTTTGGAAACAATAATAGCACTCACGGGTTGTATCATAACGTTGTTTTTGCCGTACAAGAGAGTTGACCTCGAGTTTTGATGCAGCGAATCGACGTAATCCCTCGGCGACCACGTGTGCGCCGATCGCCCGCCCGGCGAACCGCTGTCGTCGGCGCTGTTCGACGACTTCGAGCCGTCGATCGCCGTTCGCCTATAGTGAAGCCCTAATGGCTTACGACCAGCGGGTGGGGTCGACGAGCCATTGGTGATCGTGCCCGACAGCCGATGCCGCTGAACGAGTTCGTCGGCGGGCGGGTCTGTCCAGAAGTGGTCCTGAGTTTTCATTTTGCTGTAGTCGAGAGCGCACGGACCGAACAGAAGCGACGCGAATATCTGGCCCGCGACCGGATCTGAGACGAGAGAATCTTTTTCGTAGTATTTGCTGCTATTCTGCACGACATGATCGATGATGGCTGCGAGATGTTTCTCGAAGAGAGCCACTCGGATCCAGAGGTAGCGAATGGTCGGCGCTTTGGTGACGCTCTGCTGCTTGCCTTTGGATATGTTCTTGGTTTTGTTGATGCTATCACTGCTCGATGAGGAACGTCTAACGATTATGGAATGCAATGGCATTCAATTAATTTGCAATTCATCATCAATTCATTATGAATTAATTACGCACAACTTTGGCCAAATGTCAAAACATTTTAATCAGTTCTAGCAATTACTGGGCATATATTGCTTAACATTAATTAATGTTAGCATATATACATAATGTATTTTTTTGCTTTATATGTTAGTATACTTATTAAATAATATTTATTATTAACTGATAGAGTAAGATAACATTTTTATAATTTATAAGAAAATATCTTCAGATAAATATACGATAAACCTGAATATCAATGGCGATCTCTTCTTTTTAATATCTATTATACCCTAATTTAGTATTGTTAGCCCAGTTCTATAAGCATCGAGTTAAGCAATATTTCTTTAATTCACGTCAATTATATTGATTTATTATCGCAAATATTATATATTATTTTGATTAAAAAGCTTTGAAATATTTAATTATATTTATTTATTATGAGAGCATTGCATTTAATTAAAATAACTATTTTCTCCGCTTCATAGTTCGTCTCTAACATTTAGTATGTACACCGATCATGACCTAAGTTTAATCAGCCGAAAGTTTATCGCAACTATAAATAACTATTTGACGCATAAGAAACTATTTTAACTATTAATAACTATTGTAAGGGTTTGGAGTAAAATCTAATCAAAAAATTTTTAAAATGTTTCAGATTTATATATAAAATTGCAAAATGTATAAGAAAAAATTGAGTATTGCTTTGTAACAAATGTTACAAAGCAATACTGTATTGTTATTAGTAATATTTTTAAAAAATCTTAATGGCTATAATACAATTAAATGTAAATACAGTTGACGACCGATCATATGAAGGTCGATCATATGAAGTAACCGATCATATGAAGCAAATTCATAAACCAAAATCCCTGTCCCATAGACCTAATGTTAAAAAGTAATCGTTGATATGAAGCTCAATGATATGAAGTAATCGATGATATGAACTGATTATTGGGACCAAACATATAGAAATGCATGTAAATAGGGATCAATGATATGAAGTGTTATTTGTTACGAACTGTATTTGAATAAATATGCTTCATATTAAGCTTTTAACTTATAACCAGTTAGGTTTACCTGTTCTGTATTAAATTCTAAGAAATGTTTGTCACGGCTTTGTATGTATAATCTCTCACATGCTTTAAAATTGTTTGAAAACTACATTAATATTTAGTATTTTTCACATACATTTATTTATTGTTGTTTAATGCAAATTGTTTCAAATTGTTTAAGTATTTATGTTCAATAAATAATAACGAATCAATTGATATTTCGGATGAAGAAATTACTGAATGCCAAGAATTGCCTAATATTTCAAATTCTCAAGCATTAGAATCAATAGATTTGTTGCAAAAATATTTTTGTCAAATCAATGGCGACGGTGATGACCAGCAGTTGATTGACATTCGAATTAATGAAAATACATTTAAAGCTTTAAAACAAACGAAAATAACTGACTTTTTTGCCTAATATTTGAATTGAATGAATAAAATAAAGAATTTAATGTTTTGAATGATTTTTTCCTTATGAACCGATCATATGAAGTGATTCACGAAACCAAACCACTTCATATGATCGGTCGTCAACTGTACATATGTATATCTATAGGCTTTACATGGGATATATAAATAATATTCATATAAATTTAAATAATATTTATATATTAATTTAAATATATTTCTATATAATCCTCTACCTATATATACCTATACAGCATGAATTTGAAGTTAAGTTATTTATAAATAATCCGCGTAATGGTAAAGCGAATTTAAGGTATAGAATCTACATGTATATAATCTATATCTATATAATCTATATAAGCTAACAAAAAATACATTTTTTATCGCTATTAATAGAATAATGTCAGGAATTTTTAAATTTCCTCCAAAATTTTTATGTTATACTCAATTTTTAAATTAACTTAAATATAAATAACATACTTGTTTGGATCAGAGTTTTCGATATCACTAACAATTTTGATAATAAGCGATGCGGGTTCGCATGATTTCGCAACTTTTTGCAACAATGCTGTCGTAGAATTTGTTTTAAAAAGTCCGAGTGCTCTTCTCTTTAAGCCGTAAGATAGACATGAGTCCACAGCAGCTGTAAAATAATTAAAAATATAAACAGTTTAATAATTTATAATTCATATAATTTAATTTATAACAAGTATGAGCATTCAAATGCGCGGATTTTAACATTATTTTTACTATTCGTGGGTTAAGCGCTTTATGTATGTTATTGAAAAAATTAACTTTATATCTTTTATAACTTCATTGTTGTAATTAATCTTAACAATATTAAAAATAAAATTTTTAGTTGATTTCGACTAATATCTACTTACATATATCATATAATATACTTACATATATCATGATACTTTATTTACTTTTAAAGATGAATTTATTTGAAAAGTTATTTTAGAAAAATTTTAATAGCAATTTTAGTACTCATTTATAACAAGTTAATTAAAAACAAGATTGAACACTATTATGAGCTTATTTTATTTGTGTTACTTACTTACTCACTTACATAAGCGCTCACTACGTTCGTGCTTCATTGTTTTATTTTAGCCCAACAATACTTAAAATTTATTTAAACAACTTTCCCTTTGTTAATAAATAGATTTGGAAAACTTTAAACACTATGTAAGTGGCATTAAATTGGGCCAACTATAGGTTCCTTCCCTTCATCGGAGGGGGGGGGAGCAGAAGCCGGACGGACAGACATCTCAAATCCATAAGCTTGCTTTTGCCAAAGACAAAATAAGCTAAAAATATTAAAATTTTTAATAATAAAATATATTTTTAAAAATTTAAGGTAGTTCATAAATTCACTAAGACTAAGTTACTAAAGTTATAATTCATAAAGTTATAAAGTTATAGTTCATAAAGTTACTAAGACTACAACCAAGAAGTTCAATTGTTTAAAGAAAAAGTATCAAAATTAATTTCTCGAAAGTTAATTTTTAAAGTTTAAAATTAATTAATTTTTAGGCATTTTTCACTCTTTTTCACCGATTAATCTTAAGAGTAAAAGAAATTTCCTTAAATTTAATAAATCTAATAAAATATTAAAGCTTTTAGAAAAAATTTTGGTACATCTATAATTCAAGTGTAAAACATTATATTTATAATTATAATTTGATTTAATATTAATTATATTTTTTTCGGTTAATAAAGTTATTATTCTAGATAATTATTAAAATTATAATTAATTTTATAATCTGACCTAATCTTATGTAATCTCGATGTTTTAATGTTATGCAATGATTTAATTAATTAAATTTAAAAACTTTGCTCTAATTGAATAAATAAACTAAAACACATTAATGCTGTTGTTCACAGGGATTTATGCTTTTACGTTGAGCACGAGCATCATTTTAATATTTAAATCTTATTTTTTACTACTATAGTAAACTACAGCATTATAATAGTAACATACAATATTTTTAAAAATTGTATTACGACTTTCTCTGCTATCTTTAAAAAAATCAATAAAAATTTCATCTCTCAAAAATGTTTCACAGCAAATATTACACTTAAATTAAAGAACAAACTTAGTAAAGCAATTTATTTTTTATAATATTATTGAATAAAGATAAAATAAATTAAAATAAAATCATATTCACTATCATTTAAAGAGTTATTTAAATTAATGCAGAGTTTTAATTATATACAATTTACTAATACCATGCATTAAATTTGCAAAAGAAATGAATTTAATAAAGTAGAGCATCAAAGATAACACAAAGCAAAACAGATGCATAAATAAAGCGATAAAAGTTTTAAGAATGTGTTTACTAAATTAAGTATAATTTATAAAATAATTTATTTATAAAGTTATAAATATAAAAATAAAAAATATTATATCTTTAAAAACAGAGAACGAATAATATTCGTGTTCATTCTTATTGTCACAAATTTAATAGTCATAACAATTTATCTCAGGAAGAATAAAAATTAAATAAATGTCTTTTACGAGACTGGAAATGAACATTAGGTTGGATTCTCTCTAAATTAATGCCATAACACTATAAAATAACACTATATGGTGTAATATTTATAGTGTGAAACAACAGTGTTTGTTGCCTAATCGCTAATTAGATATCCAACTTAAGCATACACTGTTTATCTTGTGAAAGAAAGATAAATAAAATTTAAAAACGAACAAATTTACTTTAATAAATATTTTAAGAATATTAATTTACAGTTTTGTCATATAACAGTCAATTCATCTCGAAATACTTGATATTAAGTAATAATCTGATTAAGATTTTTTTCTCGTTTATAACACATACAGTAAATAAATAGCAAAATCTATTGCATAATCAATTAGACCTCAATTTACTCGAAGCAAACACTTAAGTCATACTAAATTATATTTTATACTTCACGGCATAGCGTCCAACAGTGCAACAAAGCCTATATTTCTTCATTTCAGTTTAACTGCGATCGCATAACTTTCAGTTTAGTCGTGCAAATGCACTGTTTTATCTCATTTTGACGTTTCATTTTCACTCTTTAAATGTGAATATATATATATATTTGTCTCGTGTCTTAAATCTTACCAGAAGTTCTTATCATATTTTCAAGAATAAAATAATCGATTTTGAATAAATTGAATTTTTAAAAAAATAAATTGAATTATACAAAACAAGTATTTAACATAAATTAGAGAATTGAGGTGTTGTAATGAGAGTGTCGGTTATTAATGAGGTAATTGTTTTAGAAATTATGTATATATCAAGCGTTTGTTAGAATATTTGTAAAAAAAATCTTTATATATTTTTAGTCTAAAAAATTATGACAAAATTTAAATATTAGACAAATGATGTGTGAATTAAAAGAGAAAGATTAAAATATGGTGCTTAAACAAACATTGCAAAGAGGTTTGAGGGTTTCAACCAAAACTCTAGTTATAAGCTAAAAATATGAAATGCAATAAAGTAATTGATTTCTTACCGCAAAGCGATGTTATGCTACTACTCTCTTCGTGCACGAATTTGCGCGTCACTGCCTCTTCCATTATTTGCTTTACCTGTTGATGTATTATGTTATTCGCTTTAAACATTCATTATTATATAATAATTTGCTTTTATCAGTGATTGTATTCAGCTTTTATTGTATATCGTATTTGTTGCTATTATTTAGCAATGTTTATGAAAAAAAAATATTAAAAGCAAACAACTGTAGCACAAACAGTAAACAAAAAGTAACGAGTCTAACGTGCGAATGGAGTAAATGCAAAACCCAGACTCACCTCCCGTTTAACCATACGGAGCAGCTTTTCTCGGTATTCTTTTTCTGCAAAATTACAACAAATATATATTTATCAATCAAAATGACATTTGTTTCAAATAAATACAATGCATTTGTGTGCTGATAATGTAATTAACATAAATTGATTGCTAATCTATCACTTACCAGATGCGCCCGAATCAGCCATTATTGCAGGCTATATACTAACTATTGTGCACAACTTTGATAGGCATAGCAGATATATTTGTTTCCCATTTCGAGTCAACATTTTAATGCAAAATATACTCTTAAATCATTCTTTTCAGAATATTTTCGATGACATAATATTCGATTACATAATTTTACTCGATTACGACTAGAAAGAAATGGATGTCATTGCATAACGGCTAACAATATAACAGATAACACAGAACAGAATTGAATGTATTGTTGATTACATTAGCAGACGTTCAGTTCTTAAGAGAACCAGAAATAGATTTGTGTGCGCACGCCTTCGTTCGACTCAATAGCGAGATGAGTGCCCACACTGTTTCACTTCTCATACTCTTATATCGATTCACGCAAAACAGACAATTCATTTTCAGTATTTACCTTTATTTAACACATTTTATTTAATTGAAGAGAATCAGCTTCACATCAATAATTGATAAAATATATTTCTTTTAATAAAATCAAACACTTGTGTAAGACTTGTAGTAATTTTTTAGAGTCAATAACCTCTTACTTTAGGAAAAATTAGTTTCAAATTTATTCAAACAGTTGTTACAATAAAAGTTAAGTTGTATTTCATATAAAAAAATGAGATAAATCTTAGAAAATGTGAAATAGCATTCAATGAATAGCCAACAGTTAGCGCAAAAATGACAATCAACTAACAAAAGTGAAACGCGTGTAAATCGCGCTCAATTCAAACACACAAATTTAAATATCCATTTCGCTGTCGTTCTGAGCGATTTCGTTGCCTCTCAGCCACTCGTCTGCGCACATATTTTCTCGAGTTTTGCTATTCGGAAGAGAATTGTTTGGCGAGTGAGAGCACAAACTTTGAGACTCGCTTTGGTCTGAATTGAGTTCATCACTTAAATGGCGCGCAATGATATCGACGGCTGGCCTCCAGAGGACGACCGCCTTCGAGAGCTTATCGAACTCGTCTTCAATGAGCCGATCGGTCACGTGTTTCACTTTGATAGCACTCTGCAGTTCGTCTGCCAACTCAATGGCGGACACTCTCTCATTCAAATCATAGTCATCTTCGCTGTCGGTGTCCGCAAACTCTTCGTCGTAATCCTCTTCTCGCGGATCGCAAACGGCTTTTCGCTTATTCTCTGCGATACATAAGTGGTCGAAAATTTCTGCCACTTTATCCTCATTGATGTGCTGTTTGTGCGGCCGTTCGAAGCTGTAGTCCGCCATATCGTCGGCCGAATCGATGTGTCTCTTCGTGTGCTGAGACACGCTTTGCTCGAACCATAAGCAGTTAGCGCTGGCGTTGTTGGCCGTCGATGTGGCCGACAGTCGCGCACTCGCTTCGACGCCCGTCACGCCCGACACGCCCGACACGCCAGGCATGCCATACGCGTTGGCGGCCGTGAACTGCATCACATCTGAATTGAGGCAATTGTAGTGATAGTTGGCATCGTTAGCCCACGGCATACAAATGGGCACGATTTGCGACCAGTCGTTGAGCGCTCGCTTCAGTGGTATGTCTGCGCTCATCGATGGCATCGAACCGCTCCTCTCATTCATCGCACTCATCAAACCCTTCGTCGATGACTCGCCACTAATTCATGCGAAACTCAAATCACAGTACGAGTCAAAGTGATTGCGATTGCGATTGTTTTCGAAAACTCAACAAAAGCTGATGTGAATTGAATTTTGTTGACGAACTGTGAGGTCATGTTAATATAATACGTCGCTATACTCAACACCCCGTAGAGCGAGATGAGTGACATAAACGATGCAAATTTGTTGACGTTTATGATTGTAAAAATGCTGTAAAGCACTCAAAACATCGCTCAGCTCTTTAAATACCTTTAAATACGTTTAAATAATAATAAAATATGATAATAAAAATAATAATCAACATCTTTTTATTTGTATGTAAATTAATAAATTTTTATAAATTAATACTATAAAATAAATCGTATTATTATTATTAGTAAATTTTCTATTTAACCAAAAAAACTGAAATTTTGAACTTTATTTAACCAAAAATATCCACTGTTTAATAATACAGTAAAAGTCCGGTATAGTGAATATCTTATAATTAATTTTTATGTTATTATGTAATAATAACATAAAAACTTTTTCTTATGCATACATAATTTTAAAATATTTATATATAACTTATATAATATTATATAATATAAGGTGACCAACTTAACTAAGTATTTCAGTAATCCTTATTAATTTTGTAAGTATTGTTGCAAAAAACACAATAAATCTATATAATGAAATCATTACCAAAATGCTGTACTTACTTAAAAGTATAAAATTTATTATTTGATAATTTTAAATAAATCCTTTGATTTTTTTTAGATTTTTAGCTATTTTAAAATTATATACCTTTGTATTAATATGTGTATTAACAGTTTTTAATTACAAGGAGTGGGAAAATTTAATTAATTTTAAATTATCGCAACTATTTTAAATTTTATAAACATCAATATAACTTATAATGTTCAAAGGCTTAAACTTTATAAAATCGAAAATAGTTGTCATAATTAAAAAGTTATTAAATTGCTCACTATCTGTAATTGAATACTTTCTCAAAAGCATTTATTCAGTTTTAAAATATTTATAATAGAATTTAATACTAACACTAAAACTTTAAGTAAATGTAAGTACTATAAAACATGATAATAGCCAAGAAAAAAGTGAATTTTGCAAAATATTTTACTGTGTATTTGGCTATATGTAAAAAATTGTGATAATTTTAAAAAGTTGCAAAAAATTACCCCTAAATGAATTAATACTCAAATATTGTGACCATTAGAGCGATCATTAACCAGACATTTATCGCACTCAAATTGTGGTAAATATGAAATCCGAATCTCTTAAAATTGTTACTTTAGTTTATCTGTCAAACTATCTATTAATTTATTAGTTTATTATTTATCAAAGTTTATTTTCATTTTATTTTAAATTACAAAAAATAGATTAATTACAACAAATTTAATAAAAAATCAATATTTTAAAAACAATTATCAATTATAAGGACTATAATTGCTTTTCACTTGGCATCTACGAGGAAGTTATAACTACTGATAAACCATTGTGTGGACTGAAAGTTGGCATTAATAATCACTTATGCGCTAAACCTTTTTACAATTCGAGACAACGCATCACTTCAATGAAATAACAGCTTTTGTAAACGATTTAGCATAACATGATTATCAAAGCTGTTTAGCGAAGGATATGTTTATTTACGCTCAATTCAACGATTTGGTCAAATATTCAATTTGCTTTCCGTCTCGCAAACCAACATTCAGTGTCCATAAACTGTGAAATTTTGCTTTTATCGAAAAAAATAAGGCTTTTAACCAGTAGTTATAACTTTTTAAAATAATTAATTAATCGAAAAAACATAGTAAACAAGATTAGGAAAATATTTCGCATCGATCCTTGTTTCCGGGTCTGCATCTTCCGATTTGCTGCGAAAACACCTGTTCGGCGGGACAGTGATGGACAATGGACTTCAGCGTTTTGCTGGCCCTGTTCGGCGCGCACACCACAAACATTCCGCAACTGCTCGGATGGGCGAACACTCCTCTCTTACCGCATCCAAGTTTGCCGTCGTTTTCGGAGAAGACGGACGGACCATCGAATTGAGTGGCCGGCGCTGCGGTTGACTCGACGGTCGGCTGTCGTCTCGACGGTTTCGCTGTTGTGATCGCAACAGCGTTTGGCTGAGGCTGTGGAACCGGTCGACGAGGTCTCTGACTTCTTCTCGGCGCTGGCCTTTGAGTGGTCACAACTGTTGGCGCCTGTGTTGTAGTGGTTGTTGTTGTCTGCAACGAGTTTGTGTGCGCGAACTCGAAGAATGACACGTCTGGTGTGGTAAACGGCGCGATATCGAACTCCGGCGGTAATGTGTTATAGTTTGTGAAACGCGGCGACTGTTGTGATCGCAAATTGGTCACTGTTGTCGGCGGCTGTGTTGTGGTCGCTATCGTGGAGAACAACTGGTCGTTGAAGTTGGGCAACGGCTGTGTTTGGCGCACGTCTTGCAAGCTATTAATGTTGGTATTACTACCTCTTGGAGGCAAATTGATGAGCGCTGACACCGGATTCGTTTGCGGCAGATTTGGTCTCAAATTGAATCGATTCGGTGGCGGTCTTCGTCTTATGGTAGGAGATTGTGTGGTTTGGGTGGCAATCGTTTGAGGCTGTGGTGACGGCTGTTGTGGCGATAGATTTGGGAGATCTTCGTCATAGACTACGCTCGCTTCTGGCGGTTGAGGTCTTTCGGTGATGGCCGCGAACGCACTCTGGACGCGAACCCTTCGCGCCGATTGAGACCGTCGAGTGTTGGAGTTATTTTCGACACTATTGGCCGGAAGGCGCACCACATTTCCCGCTGAGACCCGAACCGGAACGCGAAACACCTGATTGTTTGGCAATTGAACTCTTGCTGGCCTTTCAACGGGCGCTTCGGTTGTCGACCGTAACGGCGATGCATATCTGGAAGAATTGGCTGAAAATCTCTGATTAACGGGAACTAACTGTATGGCGGCCTCATTAAAGTTGGATTCCTCGCCATTTCGACCGCCGGGAGTGTTATACGTAAACGAAAACGGCTGAGCGTTTGGCTGACGCAGCAGAGACTGACCGCTATTTCGCGGTGTCTCGAAGTACGCGAACAACGGATTAGCTGTTGTGGTTTGAGATTCGGGATCGAATTGCGGTCGTCTTGGTCTGACCTGATTCTGCGGCAGACCTAATCGCAAGCCTGACTGATCGGATGGCGGCGCGAAAATCGAGCTCTCGGTTAAGCCGTCGGTCGGCTGAGTAATGTCTGTCTGCCTGTTGGGCGTTACGTAAGACGGGGCGAAAAAGTTATGAGTGGTCGCCGACGACGGGACACGATTTAGCAGAGTTTCGCTGTCGCTGTTCAGAGATGGCAACGATTGGCGACCGATTAGCGATTGAATTCGGTCGACACCGCCCAACGACTGAACCAATTGAGCCAATTGTATGGCGTTGTTAGCGTTACCGCTTTGTTGCGCTCTATTCAACTGTTTCAACACATTCGCCAATAACTCCAAGTTTGCCAGTTCTGACTCGTTTAGTAGAGGCGACTCTGTGGTAGTGGTGGTCGTCGTCGTAGTGCTAGTTGTGGTCGGTTTTGTTTTATTCTTTGGCTTTTTCGTTGTGGTCTCTTCTTTGCTGGCTTTCTGTTTGCAGCTCACATTTTCGGGGTAATCGCAGGCCTCGGTTCGTGAGTTGAAGTACAGGCCGGACGGACACGTGAACGCGTGCGCAACAATGCCGAGATTGGCGGGACCGCTATCCAGACACCAAAAATATTTTTTACAATCTTTAGGATTGTTGAAGAATCCTTCGTCTTCGCATTCAAAAGCCGGTCCCGGATCTGGCGTTGGCGGCGGTTCTGGAGTTGTCCGCTGGAGAGCGGTCTTCGTTGTTGGCCTCTCCGTAGTGGTAGTGGTGGTGGTTGTGGTTGAGGTCGTCTGCAGACTTAATCGCCTCAATTGCTGTCTTCTGGTATTAACATTGAGCGCAGACAGAGCCGTCTCTTCACTCTGAGGTCCCGGTCGTATAAACCTGGAAGAGCTGTGTTCACTCGAACTTCCCTGAACAATGTTGTTGAGCAGTGAATTTCTTAATGAGTTAATTAAAGGGCTTTGCTCTCCAAAGCATAGACCGCGGAAGTCGTCGTTATCGAGAGTCCAGATCATGGCTCCACCCAACCCACGGTCAAGAATGAATCGCGCCTTTTCTTGCACGCTCTCAATGTCGTCATAAGCCACCCATTGGTTATCCTTGTGAGCGTAAGGGCCTTCGAGTTTCGGGTGCGGTCTCACCACTTGCCAGCCTTCCTCCTCGACCTTCTGGCAGATTTCATAGAACGCTAAGTATCCCTTTTCCCTGGTCGAAGGTCCGGCCTCACCCGGACCTTCGGCCGCCTCCTTAAGACCATTCTTACTTGGATTAAGCAAAGTGAATGAACGACCATATGTGGGAACGCCTAGTATTATCTTACTCTTAGGCGCACCCAATTGTAAGTAATAATTAACAGTCCATTCGGCGTTAAATTTGGCGGACTCTTCAAATTTGCTTTCGTCCGGTCTGGCCCTCAGCGGCGCGTGATGGTCAGTCTCCGGATCGAAAGCCGTGTGGTAATCATAGCTGAGCACGTTTAAGAAGTCCGCGTGTCTGTTGGATTCATATTAAAATAAAGTTTATTTTAATTGCATTTGATTGTTGTAATTAATAAATAGACGTGATTACTGTGAAATGGTCGGTACGTCGAACCCTTGATCTATATATTCCTGTCCGGCAGGAACTGCTACCGTTATCAGTAGCCTATCTTTTCCTGGAGGAAGCTTTTCATTGTTAAACGCAAATCTAATTTCCTATCAAAATATTCACTTTTAAAATTTATGTTTATTTTCGTCTAACATTATTTGCTAAATAAGCATAAATAATAGCTTATATTTGTTATATATTTAAATTATGCAATTAAGCCTATAATTAAATTTAAATAATATAAACTAATGTAGAGAGGAATTAAATTTAATTGGAAAATGATAAATGCTAACAGCTATACGTTTAAGTGCACTTAAAGCGCTTGCTTTATAACGTTAGTATATAAATATATCAATTATATGTTGATATTAACTACAGTGTATTGGTATTGATTTGCAAATAAGAGTATTGATATGTGATTTGGAGTTTTAAAAATTGAAAAAAAAGAAACTATAAGAAGAAGTGCAATATTTATGTCAAATAAATACATAAATTTGTATTACTCTAAATATATAGTAAGCTAAATATATATAGTTAGTTGTATAAAAAACAAAATATGCAAAGTTGAAGTTTAAAATCAAATAAAATCAAGTTAAAAATTGACGATTTAAAAAAATATTAAAGCTTTACAATTTGAAAGCATAAACAACTGCTTTTAATAGAAAACAATAAATAAATATGAAAATTTTTATTTTTATTTTCTAGAATAATATATCAAATTAAGTAAAAGTATTTATTGAAATCGTGTGTTTATTGTAAACTAAGCCGAATAATCAAATAGTAAAATCTATTGTGTAAGTTTGTATTTTTTAATATTTCGTGCGAAAAAATATCAAATGTTTGCTTTTTTATATTTGCATAACAAACAACAAAATTATGCAAAATTTATTTAAAAGAAAAAGAACTTTGTTTAAACTATATTCAAACAAACAAATAATGATAATTCACGGTTTAAACGATTAGCATCGCGTATAGGTCTGCATATTCTAACAAAGTAAAAGTTTGGTATTTTTTATACTTTGTATTGTTGTGCAATGCATATTTTAATGTTGTTAGTTTAAACTTAAGCAAATTTTTCCATATAAATCCTTTATTTATTATTCCAATGTCTGATTATAAAGATTAAATCTAAATTTAATAGTTTAATGACACAAATAAGTTAACTGTGAATGCAATTATTTGAGATGTAATGAATTTTTTGCCTTCAGATTGCTATCACTGATTGCAACGCAGTCTATTAATTTAGAGACTTGAATTTTTGAAAAACATTTTCATACAACTAAATTCATTTCATTAATAATTTTTTTATTGAAAAAATATCTGCATTTTTAAATACGACTACATTATAAATCTAACATAAATGAGTCAAATCTGAAGACAATTTTGGGTCATTAAAACAATAATAATGAAACTTTTAAAATAAATAAAAAATTAATGGTAGACACAATTTAACAATTGTTTATAAGTCATCATCATTATAGTGTTTTTATTAAAAGCTTGCAAAAAGAATTAAGAAATTTTTTTACACTTTTACGTGAGTTACAAATTTACACAGTGTTACGCAACTGTATTTGAATGTATTGCATTTAAATGGGAGCGCTTAATCTGAGACGTACAATACTGTGTACTGCACAATACAATTGAATCAAATTGCTGGAGAAAATTGTAGTCGATTTTGTGTCATTTATTTTTTAATGGTTTTCATAATACATTTTATTACCAATGCTTAGCGATATTTCGATAAAACCCAACTATTTTACTGTATTTTACTGAATGACACATTAAAGTCTCACTTAATTGATTCCATTAATACCTGTTTAAATGTTTTTCAAATAAACACTATTATATCTTATTTCTACCATTTTTCCCTTCAGGGAAAGGGGAAAGGACTGCAAACGGTCTTTGAGATCAAAAATATGAAACTCAGATACGTTAAAATTTTGAAAAATGTACACATATAAATCAATTTATATTTAACTAGCCTTTATTTAACAATTACTCTAAATAATTAACTAATTTTAATTTCGCTATAAGCATGACTATCAATTGAGAAATGTTTAGAGTGACGGTACGTTTAAATATATTCGGATAAAAATAAAATGAAGTAATGATAAGTAATAATAAAATTGAAAATGTATTATAAATTTTTATTGATCGAAACATTTATTTGACCAGATATTGAAGTAAAAAAACAAAAGTGAAACGGAAGTGAGTTTAAAGTGCCAATTCTTTTATTAATTATAAAGGAAAGTTTCAAATGAAGTCCAGACACAATAGGGTTAGTGTCGTCTCACACAATATGATGCTCACGACTCACGGCATGCCATATTTATGATTCACTGCATTCAAATGCACATCAGCTGCAACTCAATTAACAGCTTATTAAATGTGCGTGAGTTTATTAAATTAAACAAATTAAATGAAATGAGACAACATATTTACATATTAACAAATTTCCTTTTTGATAGCACTGCGAGTTATAAAAGTTAGGCATTAAAACAGCTTTTTTTTATTACTCTTATTCCAAGTTTATTTTTTAATAATAAGTCATAATTGAAAAGAAAACATTTGTTGGTTGACTGAATTAAATTATACAGTAATTTGAGTGTAAAAGCAAAAAATATCCAAAGGCAATAATAATTACATTTATCTCGAAGTGTTACTTTGATTGATAGTCGCTATAATATGCATTCGGTTTTCTATACCAAAAGCAAACAATTTATGATTTTTTTTGAATTTTTGCATTTGATTAAACAAATAAAATAAAATTTGCTCAAACGTTTCGTCAAAAACAAAATAAAATCACGCACTAATTATAATAATATTTTTAAGTATATATATATAATTGCTGTATTATAATAATAAATAAAAATGTAGAAAAAAAAGTAAATCTTACTTTGACGAGCAGAGCATATCCTTCACGATCTTCAGGTGAACTGCCATCTCTAAAGCCAGGATATTCCTGTGGTTAGTATTTTCGCTTACGATTAATCACAATTAAATTCAATCAATTCGCGACAGTTATTACCCAATCTAAGTCAAGGCCGTCAAAGTTATGCTCGCGTAAAAATCTGAGCGCACTTTTTATGAAAATATTTCTAAGTTCCGGCGACGCGACCAGCTTTGAGAATCTTGGAAAAAGTTATATTTGAAACGCGGTCTCGACTAACGGCAAACGGTCTGAAATACCTTTTGGAGCCCTCATTCCAGCCTCCGATGGCTATTAATGTTTTGAGCTGATTATTATAAGCTTTGAGACCAACAAATTTTTTATAATTGCCTTATTAATAGAAGCGCATTGAGATTAGAATATTAGTTAATATGTAACGGCGTATATGTGTCAACGAGAAAATGATTGAAAAATGATTGGCCTCATCCATACCTTGATTGATATCATTATAGGGATCAAATGCCTTCAACTCGTATTTGCTCGACAGTCCGCCGAACGCGTATATCAGATGCGTCTGCGGTCGGATATGATTGAAACGAAATGGTATCAGCTTTTCGGCTCATTATTGGACACTTACGCAGAGATAGGGATTGATGTTTTGCGGCGTAAACTTGGCTAATCCAGGTCTATAGACCGCCCAATTTGAATAATAACAAACTATTTTTAGGTCATCCGCTGCACGCTTTGTTGGTGAATGAATACCTGTTTACGTAAAAACTCAAAATGCTTAAGAAGAAAAAAGATAAATGTCTAAACTATGTCGTTAAAGCTATTAAATGAAAGCATATTAATGTGTGTTTAAGTGTGTTTGTGAGACGACTAAATAAATTGTGAATCCTTAATCCAAACTTACCACTCGTAAAACATGCGCCGAAAAGGGTGACAAATGCCAATATTGCCTACAAATAAGCACTTTGTAATTATTATATTTTATAGCCGACTAAATAAATATTTTATTTTGAAAATTATTCAAAATTGTTAAAATTATTAAGTTGTTGTATTTTTTAAAAATATTTTCTGATATAAATAATATTAAAATATTATTTAAATATTATATTGCTTTGAATAAAACTGAAACAAACTCGTAAAAAGTTGTTTAAAAAGTTTTAAAATGTACAAATTTGTAATTTAAAGCATAAACTGAGATACAATCTTAAATATTTCTAACATTTTTTAATAAGAAATAAGAGTTTTACAAATAATTTCGAAATAGTGATGCCATTGATTGCGTGATTAACAGATTTATTATATTTAGTTGTTAGAATCAATATTGAAATAGCAAAACTTACCCATAAAGCGTGTTCGCATCGCAGCATTATTTAAGTCCTTTATTTGATTACTTAAATTCACATCAGTACAGGAATGAAAACAATTTTTATACGATCACATCAACTAAAGTTGAGGGCAATAATAAGTTAATAAATTAATAATAAAAGTATTTAACAAATTGTTGAGATGTGGCACTAACTAATTTCAAATACAGTCTAGTTATTGCCTATATTTGTTAAAAGTGTGTGTGTGAGGCGATTGAGAGCAAAACCGGTCTTATTTCAAATAAAATTAGCTACAGAATTACACAATATAGCGAGCCTGTTATAGGGAGAGTAAAGCCGAGCTGAGTTACACGAAACACAAGACCCACTATTGCTAATGCTATCGCTAATGGCAACAATCGTATTTGTCGACCCATTTCTTTGGCTCGAAACGAGCTGAAGAATAACCCACTGACTTATTTCCTGGATTGCAAGTTTTATTCATTTTTTTCGTTGCTTAAAACTAAAAAAACTGTTTTATTTTAATATTGAAAACTTTTTAATGCTTTCTGAGCTCAAACTTTTTTTCCCATCAAGAATACGCATGAAAATAGAAAAATTCGTTCAACTGCTGCAGAATAAGGAGTGCGTAAAGTAGTTTCAATTTTAAATCAATGTTGTATTGCTTTTTAAGCTATTTTAAGCCGCGATTTATATCTAGACATTTCACATGTTTTTTCTCACTATACAACCTGAAATGCATTCAATATCAAGTTTTTACACTCTAGAATAATCTGAATAATTTTTTTTATAATATTCTATTATCTTACTTATTTGAAACTCTATTGCACATAAAGGCATATTTATGTCAAAATAAAATAAAAACTTATCAGAAAAATGCTAAAAATTTAGCAACTAATTTGAAGATTGATAGTTAAAAACAAAACTTACTTGTTATGGGGTAAGTCGTTATGTAATTCAATTAAATTAGCGCAAACTTTAATATGTATCAAAGCTATTTGGAAAAACAAACAATGTATAAATTTTCAAACTAATTTTAAGTTTAAGTTTACACATGTCGAGGAATTTGAGATCATTTTCAAAAAACACTTTAACTTATGCAGTATTGGTGAATGAACTTTATTAAACTTTATTAAACTTGTTTGCAATATTTAATCATACATCGCAATTAAAACTGTACATTGAATTCAATATATCTCAATTAAATAAAGAAATATTTAAATGCGTACATTTCAATACAAATATTTATAACCAAAAACAATTAATTAAATGTAAATTTCATATTTATATGGACTATTATTTCGCAATCTATAATTAACTTAATATTTAGTTGTATAAGTGTAACAAAAATGGGAATTATAAATTGATAAAAAGCATGAGTTGCCATAAAATTTTTATGGCTAATTATAAATTTGTTTAAAAATTGCAAATTTAAAAATATCAACTTATAATTTATAAAAATAAATACAAATTTAAACCTTATTTTTTAAAGTTATAATTTGCTTACTGTAAAAAATTATTCTGAAGTTCATATAAATTATTTATAGCACAAGTTTTGTTTATATTATTGCTAAAAGTAAATTAGTTTTTTCATTGCGAAAATAAGCATAAATTATTTTTCTATTTAACAAAATAACCTTAAAGTCATAACTGATTATAAACTAATTCACAAATATTTAGAGTTACTAAAGATAAAACTTAAATTAAAATTTTATTAATAAATTAATCTATATTTTTTAGTACGAGTATATTTACAAGTTTACAATAAAATCATCAAAATATATTAATTAGTAAATCAGTTGCAAATAACGAATCAATATTTTAGTTGAACAGTCAAACTATTATGAAAGTCGTGATCAGTTGCGCACTCTATTGATTTGGCGAAGATTATATAAATGACGCTTAAAAGTATTGTAATGCGGCCAAAATAAGCCGTCCTTTTCCATGGCCGACAAGTGACAGCATCGATGAAATATATCCGACTTATTGGCCAAACATTTCTCAAAGCGCAGCATTAATTTTTCGCCAAAATTGACAATTTTATCTCTTCCGTAGAACGACATCTTTCGATTGTGGGCTCGATTTTTGTTTCTAATCATAATTTGATTGGAGTAGAACTTGGCGTGACAGTGATAGCCCTTATCGGCGGCAATTTGTCCCAACATGCAGCACGCCGTGTCCTTATCCATCGAGTCTATGGCAACCACAAGTCAATAATATTTGTTAGATTATGCAATTTGTTTTAATCACTAATAAGTCTTAATAACACTTGAAAAAGTGTGAATAGCGCTAATTAGGAATTAGCATACCTTTGACGTGTCTTAAGCTGAGAGGAGTGGGCACCTGATCGATGATCTTTCTGTATTCCGATTCGAGTTTATTATCAAATTCATCGTTTGATTTATCGCTTTCAGTTTCTAACGGTTTTTCTGTATCTTTTTGCTGATCAAAAGTTGTTTTATCGCCATCATTATTGTTTAATGTTTTTAGGTATCCTTAAAAAAACATTTCATATCAATATTTTTGTTTGTTTTAGTAAAGATATTAAAGGTTTATTAGCCCTTTTGTAGAAAATATTTTCACGGATGAGGAGAACCTGAACCGCACTCACATCAATCACACCACTTTTGATGACACTTCTCATAACGATATCAATACATAAATTGCTTTCCTTGCGTTTTTAGTTGAGAGGGAACTAGTTTTAATGCATGATAGCTAGAGATATATATAAAGTTGAGTTCTTTCGGCGATAATCATAATCTTTGTTTACCAGAAACTAGTATATTTAGAAGAGGACACTTTAAACTAGTCTTTTATCTGTGCTATTATCGCTACTATCAAAATTGAAAATCACATTTAGAGACCTTCATATGACTTTAGAAATTATTAGCCATTGCGGCGAGCAATGGTGCGCAAATATTTATTAAACTGCATTCAACAATTTATTTTGCTATTTATTTTGTACAGCAAAGTTTGAATTACTTAAGTTTTAATTAATAGATCAATAAATGTATTTACAATAAAAATATATATAAATATATAAGAAATTACACAAATTTTTAAAATAAATTAAATTATTTTACTATTAACTTGGGTTAATAATAGTTCGATTAATTATAATTTAAAGCAATAATTAAAAACTTTTATACGGATATAATTATTGATTATGTGTACATTTATGAAATACTGTTTTAAATTTTCAATTTCAATTTCAAATTTGCAAAAGTTAGCAAATAATTAACACTCAATAACTTATATTTGATCTCTGTAAGAGTGATTAAAAGTATTTTAGTTTTGAACATTATTAAAATAAAAATAATAATATTTTAAACTTTATTATTTACAAATAAATTGTAGCTATTTTATATAAAAAATGGATTCACAAAAATAATTTAATCATATTTATAAATGAATGCATTATATATTTAATAAATAAATTTAGAAAAATTTAATTTACTAAGAAAGTAATATTTTTAACCCCTCCTATATATGCATAATGCAGTCATATTATAATAATTACATCAATATATCTTGATTAACATAAAAAAATGCTTAAAATTATAGTGTACAATATTTTTGCAAAAATCAACTCTTGTTTTTCTGTTAATAAACCATATTAATAAAGTAAAATTGTTACCGCATTTAATTTGAAAATTTAAATATATAGAATATGCTATCATTTAAAAGATTAATCAAAAGTTGATTGCGGTTCAAGTTCAGGATATTAAGAAATAAATGAGTTTTAAGATTAATTGCAAAAACAATGAATTAGGTTTGGGATCGAGAATCTCATTCAAGCCTCTATACTCGAATCTATTCATCAGAATTCTTAATAGTTATTGTTATGAAATATAAACTATGATTACTATTTAGATAACTGCATAGCATCGAGGGTTGAAATTGTAAATTTACTTTTTTAAATACAATTTATAAGTTAAAAATTAGGTTTATCTCAAATTAAATATTTAATAAAAGATATTATCAATATTAAATCATACTAACAAATAATAAAATTACTTTTAAAATGCATATTACAAAGCATATACTATTTTTTGTTTTTCTCAATTACTTTCTAAGTTTCTTACTTAATGGAATGGAAATAAGTTTATCAACTCTAGTTATCTGAAAATTTTAGAAATAATTTAATTATATATTTTATTTTTCATATATCATTATATTATTTTTTAATATTATATTTTTCGTTATTATTAATTTAACGTTTAATAATTAACTATTATTATTAATCAATTAACACTATAAACAAACGTGATATTTTTAAATGTAGTTTTTTTAAATTCAGATTTAAATTATCGTAATTCATTATAAATTATTATAATGAATTTTTGATGAGTATTGAATAGTAACTAATGGTTTTCATACAAATCAAACATTTCAAATATGTAATATAAAGTGCAAATCTACTGTAAATCATATTTAAATTGATAGCATATTGAGTGAAAAACAAACTATTCTTTGTCAAACAAAGAATTGGGTGCATTCAAATCATCATTCAAATGTAAATTTTTATTGTGGTATTCCTAAAGAGAATTTGCGCTGCAGTAAAGTGTTATGATAAAACAATAATTTGTTATAAAACTTTTTTATGCAAGCATTCAATATTAGATTTTAAGTTTCAAAACTTAAAATCTATTGAAAGACAGAATTTATGAGATCTAAATAATTATAAGGAGGAAAAATTTTATTAAAATTTTTAAAAATATATTAATCTTAAATATAATATACCAAATATAACTTATAAATTTAGCAATATTTTCAAAACTTTAATGTAAATATTTCAGAAATTATTTTCATTAAAATAAAAATTATGCTTTATTTTTACAAGAATTTAAACAAAATAAATTGAATGAAGTTAAGCATAAAATAATGGTAATGCAAAGTAAAATAATATTAATATGAAAATAAATACAATGAAAATTGTTCACATAAGTGCATCGTATTAATTACAATGCAAAGAGCATATTAAATGAGCTTAACTCGTTTGATCTTTCAGTCCTGTTAAATGTTAGTTTAATTTGATTCAATCATTTTGTGGTGAGCTATGTTTAAAAATAATCTTTTCTTACAATTTTAATTTTATTTTAAATAAAATAACAATTTATATTAATTTTTGCGATATTCTTCGATAAACTTAAATTATTTTTTCAATAAATTGGTATTAATTTTAAAAAGAAATAGGAAAAATTAAAATAAATTGAAGAATAGTTTCAAAAATTTACATGTTTACAGTATTTTAACGTTACGAACTTACCGTCAAATCCCTTATAATTAATTCCATAACAAATATGTAAAACTTCTACAATTGTAAACAAAACAACTAATTTGGTGCAAAGCATTATTAAAAAAACAAAACTTGTTATAAACTAATAAAATTTTTATTATAATATACAATATTAAATATTCAAATGAAAAATAATAGCGCAACTTTTTTATTTAACAATTCAAAATGATTCGCTTTCACTTAAAAGTATTTTCAACAAATATTAAAGTTATGGAAACACCTTTCATCCAACCCTTTTGCGCGAAATAAGTCAGAGATGATCGCGACCGTAGTATTATAATGCGTGCAAATTGAGTTTACATTAAACAGCATCCAATTTGAATAGTTGTTCCGCCTCTCAAGCAATCACGTTTCGCTTGCAGGCAGTTTCACTGAACATGTTTGCCACCACAGCACTGATTTTGAATTTGTACAGTTTGTTGCTATGGGCATAATTCAGTGCAGGCATAACTCAATACAGCCAACACAATCTCCCTCTATTATTCTCGCGCACAATTTATCAATATTATTGCTTAATTATAATTATATATCGTTCATAAAGTATAAATTGAAGCCAAACACGGAGTATTTAATTAAATTGTCAATCTTTTTATAATTGTGCCAATTAATGAAATGCACTTGTTTTGAATATGAAAAAACGTCATATTTGACATTTAATAGTTTCATATATTATTGATTTATTTATTTTATAAACCATGTTATTTAATATTATGTGCAATATTCAGTTTTTATTATTTTTAATAACGTAAACATTTAACAGTAAATAAAATAAGGATCTTTTAGCAGACTTTAAAGCACTAAATAGCTTATAATAAAAAGCCTGAATAAAAATTATTTATTTAAAATTAAAATAAATATACAATAGTTAATGCTTAAAAAGTGTGAATAATATTTTGTTTGATTCGAGTTGAATGATAATTAGTTATTTGAACTCTAATTAATACAATTAATTGAACACATTTTAAAATTACTTAGAAGTTAAATTTTTCTTCGAAGATAAATGGTAGTAGTAATTGAAACATGTAAATGTAGAATTATAATTATAATTTAAGTTTAAGTTTAAGTTTAAGATTATAGTTATAAATTAAATTTGTACATTTTGTATAATATTTTTCAAAATTAATTATATTGTATATAATTTATTCATTAAACTGTACTAAATAAGGTATTTTGATAAGTTTTAAAGCTTTTTATATTAATTTAAATTTATAAAACAAATATAGAATTAACACAAAATTATTCTAATACTTAGTACTTTTTCAATTACCCTAATTATACGACGACATCCCACACCCAACCACGTAATATCATCTAATATCACGTAACAGATTCTAAAATTAATAGTGAAGATTGTATACTATTATATCATACTCTACAGCAATTTAGTGACATACATAAAGCTTTCTTTGCTGAATCGGATGAAGAATTTGATGGCTTTGAATAGGATATTAGAGATATTTAGAATAAGTTTTTACAATTTTTTGAAAAATTCATTTTTTTCTCATAACCGTCGGGTATGTTCGCAAAATTAGGGTATTTATTCCAGTTTCGATAAAACTCTTTCTGTAATTTTTCCTATCATTTAATCGTTGATCAAATGATATCATCAAATATTATCAATATTTCATTAGTGAAATAATCTTTGAATGTCTGGAATTTTCACAAAGACTGTATAGACAGTAAAGTTTTAAATATGAGCTCATAATTTTGTAAAAATTTATTTATATTTATTTTACAAATAAGTCATTGTATCCAAAATTTATATCAAAATAGACAGAAATGATTAAAATTTAATCTTATAAATTTTAATTGGTCTGATTAAAATAATCGCCAGAGATTACTAAAGATTTAATAAAAATATTAATATTTAATATAAAATTTAATAACATTATTATTAAATTTATTATAGTTTTATTAATAATTATTAATAAGAATATTTTAAGAATAAGTATAAGAATATTTATTAATAATTATTATTATTAATATTTTTATTAAATCTTTAGTAATCTCTGGCGATTATTAAAATAAAATATTATATTATGAATTATTCAGATGCAGTACTAGTTTTTCCACACAAGAGTAACTTTCAAATAACATAATTAATAATTTTAAAAATTATATAAATTTTTAAACCCTAGCTTTAGAACTTATCAAATAAGTTAGTATAAAAAATATTTAACGATAAACAAAGTTTATCTTAACGTTTTCACACGAAACCCCTATTAAACGCATGTTTAATTTGTTAAATTCAATACACTATTCCTATTGTAAAAACGTTAAAAGGTATAATTAATATGCATAAATTTATAAATTTAATATGTTGTGTGCTTAATTTTTAAGTCAAACTTTTTTTAATTAATTCGTGTAAAAATGTTAATACAATTCAATACATTATATATATATGATTAAAATAATGTAATTTAATCAAAATTGTTGCTCTGCATGACAAAGTATGATTTTTAATTAGAAAAAGTAAACCATAATAAAACTTTTATATTTCAAATATATAACATAAAATAAATGTATTATGTTTTTATGATATTAATAAAATGTTAATCATAATTATAATATAATGACTACCGTTTTTCGATATTAAAATGATTGAAATGAAAGCCTACATGATTGCACATTTTCCTTTCTCAGCCCAGGGATTATTTTTTTTGTCCGGCGTGTGGATTAAAGGATCTTGAGGTTCGTTCTCTTCTATGTAATCTCTTAATCTGCAATTAAAATCGTTTCGTATTTATATTAAACTTTTATTTGTTTCATTTTATAAAACGATTATAATTATTAAATTTTTTAAATATAATAATTGCCTAACTATTAACATAAATTTTGAAATGTCATAAACGTTTATTAATGATAATTGTTGTATTTTAAATTTTTATAATAATTCAATAAAAATTTATTATAATTTGATAAATATAAATGATAGAAGACTGTAAAATATAAATTATTAAAATATGTTAAATAAATATTGTTTACATGTTATAATATAAACCGAAACAAGAATATTGTCTAAATAATATTAAAGAGATTATAAATTTAACACATTCATCGATACTCTTTTACATAAACAATTAATTTTTTACATTCATTATTTATTATTATTTCATCATTTATTAATAATATTTATCTATTCGATAGGAGTGACTAATTATTTGTTAAGATCTAATTCAAGCATTCAAAATATACAACGCATGCCATTGTAAATAAAGTAAAAACATTTCAATCAATGCTCAGCGATGGCATAAAATCAGTTAATTGTTGTGAATATCAATAGCGAAAAGGCAAACACTGATGGCCGACTTACGCCTGGATCGACTTGGAGAGCGGCCATCTCTCCATCTGCGCCTGGTATCGCATGTTTTCGATTTGCTTGCGTAACGTGTCCTTATCCATAATTTGCTGCCTAAACAGTGGTGTTCTTCCAATTGAGGTGCTTTTCGGTCCAAGGCTTGAAAACGCTGATTACAAAAAAAGAGCTTATATGATAGATAACAGCTACCGATATATATATATATATATATGTATGTATGTATTTATATAACTGTTATGTCATGGTTGGCATCGCTTGGAATCGACTACTTCTGTATGAGGGGTGACAGCGATTAGCAGCTCGTGTGCCGATTGTTTGCCATTCAGGTTCACATTCACGTTCAATAATTAACATTTGCCTCATTTTTAATTGGCATTCATTCAGGCATTCATCAAAGTTTGGTCAATAATTGTCAATATTTAATGGTGCAATTGATGCGATCAATGATATTACCTGAAAAGTCACTTCACTGCATAGGCGTGCATATTGTCGTGATTCCAGTGAAGGTCATCGTCGATAATTCAAGTTTCTTATCGAAACTTATAATTATTATTTATGTTTTCATGTTATGGAAGTTTAAATCATAGTATACGCCAGTAAATACAATATAATCAAATATTTGCGCTAATTATGATAAGCGATAATCATTTTTAGTAAATTTCCTCTTAGAGCTCGTTTCAAAATAATAAAGTTTGTTAATAAGCTTTTTTGCGTTCAATAATAATTGCCTAAATGTACAAACCATGAGATTTGCATTTTCGATAAAAGTAAATGTGACTTATATGGCGATTAACTGAGTTATATAGAAATTTATAACTTTATAAAAAATAGATTAAAAAGAACTAAATTAAAAATGTTTATAAATAATAAAAAATGGCTATTTAAATAAAAATTACTTTTAGTAAACGGTGACAATCAAAAGAAATATTCGGAATTGAATTCATAATCAACGAATTTATTACAATTTTGCTCATAATTAATATAAACGTTATCAATAAGTTGTCGGTCACTTGCCTTAATTTTTTAATCGGAAGGGGAGTGAATCTTAAGGATGAATGAGATTGTTATAAATAACCACATGAAGTAAACACATTTAAATTGAATTCATTTACTTAAAATAATTCATTTAAACTCGTATATAATAAATGATATATGATTTACATCGAATTATACGGATTTGTGTACCACTTGGGTCTCACTATTTGATATTATTTTTAAAACAATAATAATGAATATATAACTCATAAGGAATTTTTCATACTATATAACTTATAAAATAACTTTTAATTAATAAAATTTATAAACAAATTATATTAATAGTTGAGTGACATTTGATGTCAGATTACAAATTAAAATTAATTAAGAGCGACAGCAATAATAAAAACTAATCTGTAAATCAATGGATATAATATATTTAGCAATCTTTAAAAATTAATCGCACTTAAAAAATAATAATCTGTATTACATAATTTTAAATGACTTTTAATTGACTAAACTTTTTATAGTTCTGTTTCGAGAAAATCATGTAAAAGTAATATAATTTAGCAAAAAAAATCTGACATCCAATGCGTGACCTCCAAAGTGGTGCACAATAAGCGCCCAACTCTTGAAAACGAAAGAGTAAACAAAGTGTAACATTGCTATTAAAATAATAATTATAAAATTAGCGAAAAAATCAAACATATGTATATATGTATATATGGATGGATTGGTGGCGCTTATAGTAGATTATGAACTGGTATTGAGAGTGAGCGACAGATAGGGGTCTGTAAAGGGGAGACGTATTGTTAGTATTATTGGGTATATGTATGTATAGTTGTGTGTGTAATACGTCACAGTTGAGTGTAGGGTATGCTATAGTGTATGCTATACTCAATGCTATACTCAATACACTGAATGCACACTTAATGGGAACCATCTTGAATGTGAACAAAAGCTTAAGATTAGTTAATCGTTGCTAAACATAATCACTAGCCTGTGACCGCTCGCGCACACACACCACACGACACGAGCGACGCGCGCCCACAAGAGAGCGATCGGTGAGCACACACGCGCAGCGGACGGACGAGTGCTGGTCAGACGAGTGGCCCGCAACGCAAACACGTCGAGCGCCTCACTCTCGCGGGTCATCACGAAGAGTCACTTTGGAGCGAATAATGCGTCGAATGTTAGCCGTCATTGCATTCTCATAGCTATGGCTGATCGGCGAAAATTGCAGGGTATTCGACATGACATGACTTGCTTTGTTGGGCTCGTGTCGAGCAGACAAACGAGTCTCTGGTTCGCAGACAAGCACTTAGTCTTTGCCATTCTTTTCAGGAGAAATCGAAAGGTGTCTCAAAAAAGTTAGTGAAGGCGTTGAAACTTTCGAAGACATTTGGCAGAAGGTTCACAATGCGGCCAACAGTAATCAAAAGGAGAAATACGAGGCAGATCTCAAAAAGGAAATCAAAAAATTACAGGTAATGACGCTTTCGGTGTTCGCTCTCACCTCTCCCTCACTCTATGCCTCACTTGACGCACGTGTTGCAGAGGTTACGCGACCAGATTAAGACATGGGTTGCTTCGAGTGAGATTAAAGACAAGCGACTGCTGCTCGAGAACAGGAAACTCATCGAGACTCAGATGGAGAGGTTCAAAGTGGTGGAGCGCGAGACCAAAACGAAGGCCTACTCCAAGGAGGGGTTGGGCGCCGCCCAGAAGTTAGACCCCGCGCAGAAGGAGAAGGACGAGACCTCGAACTGGCTCTCCAACTCGATCGACCAGCTCAACATCCAATTGGATCAGTTCGAGAGCGAAGTCGAAGCGCTACAATTGGCTCAGAAGAAGAGCAAGAAAGACAAGGAGAAGCAGGACAGGATCGACGAGCTTAAGGGGTGGATGGAGAAGCACAGGTACCACACGAAGCAGTTGGAAACGCTGATGCGGATGCTCGACAACGACACGGTCGAAGTGGAGCAAATCAAAAAACTCAAAGACGACGTCGAGTACTACATCGAGTCATCGCAAGACCCCGACTACGAGGAAAACGACTTCATATACGAGGACTTGGATTTGGAGGATATGAATCAGTTTCTGATAGCCGAGCAGAGCCGCGCGAACCACACGGCGTCGTTCGACAGCGGCACGACGAAGAACTCGAACGCGACCGGTGAGGACGACGGCAGTTCGATGCACTCGAACAGGTCCAACTCGCCCACCTTCTCGACGAGCTCGCCCTCGCCTAGTCCTGCACTCACCAACCATTCCAAGGGAGTTGAAAACAACGTCGCGATGAGCACCAATAGTAGCTGCAGTACAACTTTGAATAACAACTCTGTGACAAACAATATGACATCATCATCGTCTTCATCGCTATCTGGAGCTATCACTACACAAATTGTAAAGCCATTGCCTGTTTGGTCTCACAACGCATCTATAAGTAGCTCAACCAGTTCTGCATCATCGACGACATCATCTACCAGTAAAGTAACGGTACCTCAGACATCGACGTCGACCACAGTGACCACAGTCACGGCCACATCGAACACACCCAGTCGTAATAACAGCAGTTCTAGCAGTAGCAGTAGTAGCAGTCCGTCAATCAATTGTACTAATCTTACTAATCTAAGTAATCACAACCCGCCGACGACGCCATACGCGGCAGCGGTCGCCGCCACCGCTAACGCGAGGAGTTCGATGAATTCGATGAATCCGTTGCAGCATTTGGAGAACAACATCAGTGGAATGAAAAACGATTTGAACACTGATTTAATGCTAATGAGTAGAAACTTGTCGACACCGCCGAACCCAACGAATTCGCTGCCAGTGAGAGACGCGACGCCGCCTAACATAGTGCCAGCCAGTCCTATCAATGTAAATCAGGAAACACTACTTCAGACATCGCTGCAGTTACAGCAGCCGACTGTGGCCACATTGTATAGTGTGGCGGCCGCCGCCTCGTCGGCGTCGATGGCGTCGACGGTGTCGTCCGGTCCCTGGAATAGTGGTGTAGTGAGTTCCAGGTCTAACCTCTTAACGCAGCCGTTCTCTCAGTCCAGTTCATTAATAATGAACGGCCCTGTGATCGGTCATAAGACGCAAAACCAGTTAACATCACTAACAGAACAACAGCAACAACTATCGACTTTGAAATCTATAGCCCAACAGGCGGTAGTGAGTGCCGGTTTAGGAGACCATATTAATAGTCATCAATCAGAACATTCAGCGCTTTCGCTATACGACGTTACGGCTAACAATATGAACAGCAGTTCGCTTATTGCTAATGCGGTGAACGTATCATCCGCTTCATCCATGTTCGGACTGTTAAACGCGACGGCAAAAGCGATAAACCCGATCGTACAACAATCAACGCCGTCATCCACTGTTGCGACGCCATCATTGCCTTTATCGTCATCAGGGCCTCAAAGATCATCGACTCCAGCCATCGGAAATCAAACATCCGAAGCACACGTGTCTCCTCTCTTAGGTGTGGCACCATTAGGTCCAATCACATTATCCAAGCAATGCTATTATCAGCTGCATATGCTTGAGTCTGCGTCGAGACACCCAATACATCCGATGGACTCTCAACGGCTCAGGTCTGTCACCTTTCAGTCCAAGTTCGCCGTTAATCTAATTTCGATTGTTTATATGCGTGTTTTAGGCCATACTTGCCACCAAACCCGTGTCCAGTGCCGACCTATTATCCACAACAATGCTTGCCTCACAGTGATTCTGTTGAATTCTTCCACAGATTATCGACTGAGTCTCTCTTTTTCATTTTCTATTTTATGGAGGTTTGTTGTCAATGAAATGATAATTGCTTTATAAACTATTGTTGCGTTCATTTTAGGGAACTAAGGCACAATATTTGGCAGCTAAGGCCCTAAAAAAACAGTCGTGGCGTTTTCATACGAAATACATGATGTGGTTCCAGAGACATGAAGAACCAAAAACAATAACTGACGAATACGAACAGGTATAGACAAGCAAATTCTTTCGCACAATGAGTGTAATTATAAAATTGAAATTTGTAGGGAACATATATCTACTTCGACTACGAAAAGTGGGGCCAACGAAAAAAGGAAGGATTTACGTTTGAATACCGGTACTTAGAAGATCGAGAACTGAATTAAAATAAAACTCGCCTTTCATCAATTTGTTAATAAAAAAACTGCGTTTAATATTGAATCGATCGACATTTGTTGCTATTCTCAATTCAGTGACCGTATTACATCAACCAAATCAATAGAATTTAACTGAAAACAAATAACAAAATTAGGCTTTCTTGAATCACTGTAGGGTTCATTTATCAATCCTGGATGGGAAGTGTGCTGCTTTTAAATCGCATTAAACTGGAATAATCGCTTTTAAAAACCAAAACTTTCAATTCAGTATTAAAAATAATTCTCTTTCAAATTTTTCTTCGGCACAGAATTGAATGGTCTAATTTTAAGTTTTAATTCACTGCCAATGCTATACTGAAGAACATTACGTAATGGTAGATACAATTTATACGTAATATCTGCGATAAAATTTTTTCATTTTAATTGAAATTCACTTCCTATAAAGATCTGTTTCATATATTCATGTAAATTTTCAGCAAACAAAAATATATCAGTGACAATTTGTGTTATTTTAAAAGAAATCAATTTAAAGAGATTTGTAATGTTAGTATTAACATTGATTTTTCATGAAATTTCTCATTTTTTCAATAATTGCAAAAACTGGATTGTAGTGATAATGCTTTACTTTAAATGTAAAAATTGTATTTAACTTTCTATAAAATTGTTGTAACTTAAAATTTAAAACGACTAAAAATAATGATTATTTAAATTAAATGGAAGCGTTTAATTTAGTCATTAAAGTGTGATCGAGTCGACACTTATTCGAAAAATCAGCACACTTTCTATCCTTAGCTTAAATTGAATTGATAACCCTTTTGTGAAATGCAAAGATAAATCTTGCAACTATAAAGCAGAGGATATTTGCAATTTGGAGTATTTTCCAAAAAGTCTCCTAAATTCTCTACAGTTTCGCTAAAGTGGCAAAAATCGGAATTGTATTTAAATTTAAAACCCCGACTCATGTAAATGATGAATCAGTATTTTATTTTTTAAATATAACTTTTAACACGACAATCGATTCTGATTGATGGCATTTAAGAGAAACTTTTGTATATAAAATTTAACGGAGAAAATCGCTTTACTCCCAGTATGTAAAATCCTATTTGCTATAAAATATTTGGACTATAGTCCAACTTTCGGATGAGGAATAAAACTTTGTCCGTTTAATAACATTTGTTCTTTTATTGCAAACAGCTTTAAAGTATTAGGTGTTATATATTTGTTTGATATATAAATGCTTAATTTTTATTGCACAAAAAATTTACATCGATTCAGTAACTAACCAAAAGGTAAATTGGTTCGCAATATTTTAATAGATATCTTTATGCTGCTAAACATGCTAGAAATTAATGATTCTAAAAGTATGATGAGATGCGAGTTTATTGAATCGTGAATTTATTCAAACAATCAGAATGTTACGCAATTATCTCAATGAACAACTTAGTGTCAACTATTCGATGTCTCCTTTTGTAATTATAAAAGAGATGAAATTTAAACTATAAATTTTAGTTTAACTTAATGTTAGATCATTACAGCAGCCAATAATAGCGATTAATTATTGATTAGTGAGACACCTATCAATGACAAGCAGACGAGACACGAGTTCATACAACAGCAACAATTAAAGGAACAACAGATGAATGCAAATTTCAATGATAGATATAAAATTGAAATTTAAACTGTTAGAGGTTTGAAATCTATTTTAGTGTAAACATATGCAACATATTGATGAGTAGACATCGGATTTTTGGAAAATCATTGAAAACCTTCGGTTCGCCTATTTTTCTGCATCTTTTTATATTCCACTCGTTTTCCCCGTTTTAATGTAAATTAATTCTTTACTAATTTTATGAATTTAATATAAACGTATTTAATTCGTCCAAAATATTTCATTCGTTAGAAATGTTTAATTATGTTATTTGATTAAATTTTGGTTATGAATTAAACATTTCTAAAAAACATTAAAAACTAATAAAGACCATTACACCTAAACTACATAAACTGTATATCTTTAAGCAAACCTAAACTTTCACTTGATTATAATCTCAAGCTTATAATCTGAAAAACTCACAAAAATTGTAATTCAATGTCGCTCATAACTAGTTGATAATTCATTAATAATTGCTAATTCATTCATTTTTAGCAAAACAAATGAGATAATATAAAATTTACAAATTACCCCATAAAACGCTTATTTGATCTTTAAAAACCAGAATCTCTGACGCGTGTCGACGAGTGTCGCACTTGTTTTTGATGTTTGCGCCACATATTGCTTACGTTTAGTACTAATCGTTTGGGAGTTTCGTTATATTCAATGCGAGTTATTTAAGTTAATTATTAAGTCAGTTATGCTCAAACCCAAGACATTAACCAATATATTAAGTCAGGCGAACACGAATGGAGTTCAGTGCACACTGTATGTCATACACTGTTAGCTATGAAAGAGTTTTGAGCGCTTACTAATTGATAGATTTGCTCCTCAATATATTGACTATAGTCTCCTCAATCGCGAGGGAACTCTGTTGGCGTATTCGGGTTACGGCGACAAAGACGCCCGAATGACGGCCGCCATCGCGTCCAGCATTTGGCTCTCCTATGAAAAGTACGGCCGAATCGCGCTCAACGAAGACAGACTCAAATGCATTATTTTCGAGTGTGACGTGAGTTTCGTTTTTCGCATTTGTTTTTTACACATTGACTTAATATGCGAATTGAATCGATAGGACGGCAATGTTGTGGTCAACAATGTGGCCAACGTTTTGCTGTGTCTTCGCGCCAAAAAGAGCGTACCCTTAGGTATGCTTAAACTGAAAAGCGAAGCGCTTTCCAATCACTTGGAGGGACCTCTCAATCAAGTCTCCAATAATTAATCTTTTCTTTTTTTTGTTTCTAAAATTTATATCATTTTATAATTATTAAACGTTCGTTTAGATTATGTAATTATTGCGAAAATTTATATAATTAAATATAATTATTTGCAATTAAGATTAAGTGAGCGCTCATTATTTCTTAACGCCGTACTATTAAGTAAAACAAAAAAATTGAGACATTAAAGATTGAATCACAGTTATCCCTAATGCCTACCTTGACATAGACGAGCCAATCGGCGTCTTTGACCGCTTGTTTGATGATTTCTCCGATCCTCTCGCTATCCGTTTCGTCGGAGTGACTGTTGTATTGCTAATTGAAACGTTTCATTACAGTGATCGCTGTCATCGTTAATAGCAAACAAACCTGTCTAACAAAGTGACGGTAATATAGTTGCGCGTCTTTCGGCAATTTTCCTATTTCTCTCAAAAGGTATTTGTATAGTCCTTTTGGAGTTTGCATTTTACGTCGGTTTGCGATTAACTGCTATGATATAACAGTCATTACTTTAGTTGAACTGTTAAACAATAATTGTTTGCGATAACAGAGTATTCAACGATAAGTTCAATCAAATTAGTTTTATTTAATAATAATTCGATATTAATATTTTAAAATTTTTAATAGTTAATCAATTTATATTTTTTCTGTTAATCATAAAAAAATATATGAGAAATTTTAATGATTGTCTGTTAAGCGCGAACTCTATAACTCTTATTTTTCGTGATCATCGACCAAATGTGGTCCCAATGACTGCGAAAAGGGATTGTGTTGTTGTGTTCACTTCACGCGTTTGCTATAGAAATGCTTAGCATTACTTTGAATTTCAAAGTTTCAAACAAATTAAATTTGGGAGTACTTTTAGGTTTTTTTTGTAAAAATGTTTTAAAAATTGTTGAAATAAAAAGGCAATAACAAACTTTGTACATACCGTACATAACACTTTTCCTGTAAACAATTTTACTGTACATATATATTGCCTTTAAATTACATGAGAATAATGATAAGAAGACTAAAATAATTGTTTTGCAATAAAATAAACGTCATTTCACGACAGCATAATTTGAATTACGACTGTAGCGTATTTTTTTTATTGTGGCCCAAATGGCAAACTCTATTTTAGCTTTATTAGTAATTTTTAGAAATTGAATTATAAGTTGTTTACACAAATGGAAAATTATTATTATGACAAATATTTGTTGTAAAATGCGTGTATAACTTAAACTAAAAGTAAACTATTGTTAGGTATATAATATTATTTTTATATTTATACGTATTTAGTTTAATATTAATTTTATCAATTTTAAGTCTGATGTATTCGTTATATTAATATTAAATTTAATTTGATTTACAACTGTTTGAGCACAAAAGTCACATTTACTTTGATATTAACTTAATTAAAGCAAACTTACAAATATTTTAATAATTAATAAATCAAAATCACTTCAATCGTCTCGCGTTCATAAAAGGATTTCTCAATAAAAATGCCGTCATTTATGGCAATCATATGTCGCATACTTTTCTATAAAAGTCTCGATTCTGTGCCGCACTTTCAAAACCGATTCGACATTAGTTTGATTTACACGTTATATTCGAGTTAATACAAGTTAGTTGATCGACAAAATGGCTCAACTGAAGACGTTAATGATGTGTAAGGTAACGATAATGTAACTGACAATTGTTGATGAGTGGCGAACGCGATGTCCTTCTCAAGGACGGTATCACTCTCTCGATTTTGATGCACTCCTCTCTCCCGTAGGCCTTGCAGACCAACACCACTATCGGTCAGATTCGGCTCATCCACTGCTCGTCCGTATGCGCCGCCAGACAGGTATTTGCCATTTGAGGTGACGGACAGTGCGCTAAATGTGTGTTAATTAATAATTAGGTGGCGATGAGTCGCTTCGACACAAACGCTTACATTCCGTACGAGAAGCTCAGCAGTAATCTTAAAATAGTGAAGAGCAGGTAATTTATGACGATTTTCATATTTCAAACCAATTGAGTGATGACAAGAGTTGAACAGTTGAGTGATTATATTTGACTGAACTCGTAAATCAATTTATTGTTTTGATGTTAAAAATTGTTTCGAGAATTTTTCCTAAACCTTCACAATAAGCTACAAATTTCTGAAACAATTGAAAGCTATTTGACTGATCAATAATGGCGTTAAATGAACTCTTAGATTGAATCGACCGCTAACTCTGTCTGAAAAGATTCTGTACTCGCATTTGGATGACCCGACAAACCAGGAAATAGTTCGCGGCAAGAGTTACCTAAAGCTACGGCCGGATAGGGTGGGAATGCAAGACGCGACCGCTCAGATGGCAATGTTGCAGTTCATATCTTCAGGCCTGAAGCGGGTGGCCGTCCCGTCGACCATACACTGCGACCATCTCATCGAAGCGCAAGTGGGCGGAGCCAAAGACTTGGCCCGCGCGAAGGACATCAACAAAGAGGTGTACAACTTTCTGAGCACCGCTTCGGCCAAATATGGTGTCGGATTTTGGAGGCCCGGAAGCGGTATCATTCATCAGGTATTGATTTGATCTCGTTTTGGTCTCGCTATGCTTCGGTCGTAACATATGATTGAGCGCTCAGACACTTGTTCTGCTCTGTTGTATTGTTGTTGCGACCAATAGAATTAAATAAACCGCTCATTTTGATTGAATGCTGCGATTAGAAAGCATTAACAGGTGTGAGAGTGAATCAGTTTTTTGCTTTCATGTATGCATTTGCTTACAAATCCTGTTTTAGATAATTCTCGAGAATTATGCATTTCCCGGCGTTTTGCTGATCGGCACCGATAGTCATACGCCGAATGGCGGCGGTTTGGGTGGACTTTGCATTGGCGTCGGTGGTGCTGATGCTGTGGACGTGATGGCGGACATTGCGTGGGAACTCAAATGTCCAAACGTTATCGGAGTGAAACTTACCGGCAAACTGAGTGGTTGGACGTCGTCTAAGGATGTCATCTTAAAAGTAGCTGATATTTTAACAGTAAAGGGCGGAACCGGTGCTATAATTGAATATTTTGGTCCTGGCGTTGACTCGATCTCGTGCACAGGAATGGGCACCATTTGCAATATGGGCGCCGAAATCGGTGCCACCACTTCTGTTTTCCCTTTTAACAGTCGAATGAGAGATTACTTATATGCGACAAATCGAAAAGAAATTGCAAACATAGCCGAAGAGTACAGAAACGATTTACTTAGCGCTGATCCAAATTCCGGTTACGATCAAATAATTGAAATAAACTTATCAGAGTTAGAGCCGCACGTGAACGGACCCTTCACTCCTGATTTGGCTCATCCCATATCGAAATTAGGGCAAAATGCTAAGAAAAATGGATGGCCTATCGATATTAAGGTTGGGCTCATCGGAAGCTGCACTAATAGTAGTTACGAAGATATGAATCGGGCGGCAAGTATTGCCAGACAAGCTTTAAATCATGGATTAAGAACCAGATCGATGTTCACTGTGACGCCCGGTTCCGAACAAATTAGGGCCACAATCGAACGCGACGGCCAGTCAAAGCTTCTCAGCGAATTCGGTGGCGTTGTTTTGGCCAACGCTTGTGGTCCTTGTATTGGACAGTGGGATAGAAAAGATGTTAAAAAGGGCGAAAAAAATACAATCGTTTCGTCTTATAACCGAAACTTTACCGGACGTAATGACGCAAATCCTGCCACTCATGCTTTTGTAACGTCACCCGAATTAGTTACTGCTCTGTCGATTGCCGGCCGACTTGATTTCAATCCTCTTGTGGACGAATTGACCGGCGCTGACGGCAAGAAGTTTAAATTAGAAAGTCCTACAGGAGACGAATTGCCGAGTAAGGGATTCGATCCCGGAGAAGACACATACCAACCGCCACCAACTGAAAGCTCCAATATAAGTGTGGACGTGGATCCCAAGAGTCTGAGATTGCAATTATTAGCAGGTTTTGACAAATGGGACGGAAAAGATTTGACAGATCTGGCGGTACTTATTAAGGTGAAGGGCAAATGCACGACTGACCACATAAGCGCTGCCGGACCGTGGCTTAAGTACAGGGGACACCTCGACAACATTTCGAATAACTTATTCATTGGGCATGTGATCAATATATTGCCTATGCTTTATTAAGAATAATTGTTATTTCGTGCTATTGTCTAATGTATCTCTTATTTGATTCTTTAGTGCTATCAATTCGGAGAATAACGAAGCAAATAAAATTAAGAATCAATTAACTAGTGAATGGGGTACCGTTCCTGACACTGCCAGATACTATAAAGCGAATGGAGTGCGATGGGTTGCGGTTGGAGACGAAAATTATGGCGAAGGAAGCAGTCGAGAGCACGCGGCTCTCGAGCCCAGACATCTTGGAGGGCGAGCTATTATTGTTAAGAGTTTCGCTCGGATTCACGGTTTGTCTTAAATTTTGAAAATTCTTAAACTGATTAATTTAATGGTAAAATAGTATTTTTTAATTTGTATAAACTACATTTTTCTTTTCAGAGACTAATCTTAAAAAACAAGGTTTACTTCCATTAACTTTTGCAAACCCAAGCGATTACGATAAAATCCAACCAACAGATAGAATAGCTCTGCTTGATTTGAAAAATTTAGCGCCTGCTAAGGTAACACTAATATTTTGCTTTATTATTATAATAATTAGTTAATAATAGATAAATTAATTGTTTAAAAAATGTTCTTAAAATAGCCCGTCAAGTGTGAAATTAAGCATAAAGACGGATCGAAAGATACGATTTTACTGAATCATACGCTGAATGAATTGCAAATCGGATGGTTTCGAGCTGGAAGTGCTCTCAATCGAATGGCTGAGCTGAAAAAATGAATACATTTTTCGTTATTTATACATTAGAAAAATATCAGTTAATTATTATAAATTATTTATATATCTACAAATGTGTAAATTTGAGAAATTCATTAGAATTATTTATAATTAACTTAACACTAGATATTCGGTATATATTTGTTTTATTTTTATTTTTGTTTAGAATCGCAAGCATTTTTCATTTCATTATTAGAATTGTAATTTATTTTAATGAAATTAATTAAATTAAGCTTTTAATTATTTATTTATTTTTTCAAATTATTATAATATGCAAGTTATATCATTAAAAAAACAAAACTTATTAATATAATTACTAATTATTTTAAAGTATTCATTTGAATAAAAGGAAAGTGAAAAAAGTTTAGATCGTTCACATAAACAGTTATAAATTATTATTATTTTCTAAGCGTCTCCATTATGGTTACATCCATCAAATCCGAATCTGTAGATTTCTTTCTGCCACTCAGAAATTCCTATTTTATATATAAATAATTTCTAGACTTACACTTACATTAGTTTAAGTATTTGCACTAATTTGAACAATGTTTTTACAATTTATTGATTATTGACAAAATTAAAGTCTTTTCTATGATATACTAAAAAAATATAATAAACACTTATAACAGTGTCAGTTCTGTCAGTTAAATAAAATCTAATGTAATCAATTTTTGATTTAATTTGTTAATAACATTAATATATCATATTTGAGAACTTTTAACAATATTTTTATTGATTTGTCTTATTTTCATCTGACTTTGATTGTGACTGTTGTAAACATTTAGAACAACTTTCACGGTAATCATATTTATGTTAACTGATTTAAAATAATTACTGAAAATATGAAAAATCATGTGAAGATTAAGTTTTAAACGTAGTTTTCATAATAATGTTTGTTCAAAGTGTGAACTCATGCACAAGCTTTTCTAATATAATTGAACGCCGGATAACTAAACTAAACTGATTATGAATCGACAATTTAATGGAAGGCAATCTTTTTATAAAGATATTTAACTCTATATGATAACACGTGTGATCATCCAAATGAGCTCATTTAAACATTATTTTTAGTATTCGCGGGTTATTTAAGCGCTCAATTCGTTCACGCTTTATGTATGTTATGAAAGAGTTTAACATAAGATGCTTTACATTTAACTAAACTAAGCTAAAAAGCCTATAATAACATATTACCCTCTAATGTGCAACTAATCTCATCTTTGACAACATAAAATTGTACTAACGATGGCATTAATATTTGACCACAAGGACTCCCATTCTTTTATAGGGGTGCAGACAGACCGACACAAATCTTATCCATAAGATTGCTTTTGTCAAAATCAGATAAAATTTCTGGACTACATTTTGAGATGAGATCTGATCAGACAATGTCTTTACATTCGGCCGCATATTGTTGTAATTGCACGAATGATTTGTTTATATAAGTGTTTAAGCGGCGCCCATATATAGAGTATTATTAAATGATGTGCATTCTGAATGCATTCTGAATAGTGATGGACTTTAACCTAGGTTAACCTTTAACCAGGGTTAACCTTAGGGTTAAAAGCATTGATTTTAACCCAGGGTTAAGGTTAAAGGTTAAGGCAATCATTAACCTAGGGTTAACCTGGGTTAACCAAGTTAACCTTATTTTTAAAGAATTTATATGAAAATTTAACGTTAATAAATAATATTAATTAAAATTAAAATACAAATAATATTAACAAATTTACTAAAACTGTTATGTACATTGTTCTGCATATGACTGTAGTATTGTAATTTGAAATTTAGATGATTCACACTTAAAATATTGTGAATTATAATATATATTGCATTATTGCTTGAAATATAACACAATATTGAAAATATATTTTGGTTTACTTTTAATGCATGCATTTTCAATTGTGAGCGAACCTAAATTTATTGAATTAATTCATTATTTAAAAGCTGATCAGCAAATTATGTCTCGAAAAAAATTAAAAAGAGAATTTTTGAAATCATTTGAATCTAAGATTTTGTTTCAAAATCAGGGGATTTAATTTTAAAAACCCAAATAGTTTGGGAAATAATACTATTAAAGCATTGATGTTATTAAATTCTTGGATAGAAATTGTTTAATTATATCTTAATGTATAAATAAACGTTAGTATTAAAATATAAATACAATTAATGATTATACAGTCGAGTGCATCTATAATCAACTCAATTGTATTTGAGAATATGTTGATTATAACTGGTATTATAGCTAAGAAATACAAATATTTAAATATCAATTAGAGTTTACAATATTAGTTATTTAAATAACAATTAAATAATTATTTCATATAATCAGTTATTTTTGACTGTTTTAAAGATATAAAT
>JAQIYA010000011.1:0-51130 GCA_034699355.1 Microtritia minima | reverse complement strand
AAACTATTTATAATATTATACAATTACATTTTTAAATTGGAATTAAAATAGTATTTTATTTGATAAAAAAGTAAAAACAATTTTTTAATGGCATGCATTATATGCATTATCCGCCCTCTAATTATAAGTTAATTAAAGAGAATTTTCTCCCTTATATAATTCATATGTATTTATGGAAAAGAACGAAAGTAGAAGTCATAATATGACATAATAATATGATTTTAGGACACTTTTTTATGCCAACCATGTTCATTAAGTTGAAAATTAAGGACAATATATGTATACTGTATATAAACAGTAAAATATTGATCAAAAAAGTTTAATTATTCATGTATTGTAACTTTTTTGAAAAAATTAATAGCAATATTTTTTGCACACATTAAAAAATAAAGAGCGTTCACGAAGTGAGTAAATTCTCATTACATTTAAGTTTAATCTGATAATCTATAATTGTAATGTTTTTATATTAAATATATTGGAATAAACTATAGAATATCTAATTAAATCTATAAAATAAAACAAATTTCTGATACAAAGTATACAAACAAATAGTCAGCAAAAACTTTAGTTAAATTAATGATATAGCTTTCGATTGCATTGCATTTTTTGAGTAAGTTTTGGCTTTCGTTAAGCCAAATAATCATTAGCAGAAATTTCTTCGAAACAAAGTTTATAAATCTCAAATAATTCTCATTAGCAGTTCTCAAACGAGCCAAAGAGCACATATGAATGCGATGGAAATGCAAAGCAAGTCATTTCAATGCTTACCTGCTCTAAACCAATGTTATCAGCATTCCAGGCGATCACTGGTATTCCGATATATCCAGTTAACTGAAATTATGCGCATAATATTATAATAATTAAGTAGAGATAGCAGTCGATGGCTAATTCCATTTACTTGCAACAGATATTGCGCTGACGCGGCATTGCTTCCCCATATTTTTGAATTTGTCATATACAATATAGTGGTGATGTCTTTCACTAATAAATGATTGCACACTTTGTCCAGAATTTCGGTCGGACTCGGATTGAGTGGTAATAAAATGACGTTTGCCTGAGCTATTCGATAGTGATTTGTGAAGTTGTATTTGATTTGACGGCTCTTTGTCAGCGCTTCCACTGCGTCCTGAAGACGCTGCACATATAAAACAAACATTACATATACCATAAATTCGTATTTATAACACGAGTATTGTCTATAAAAAAAGGTTAATTTCATTTAAAAATCTTTGTTGAACTGCTAATAATATAAAAAGAGGATTATAAATTGAAAAATTGATCGGACCAATCAAATTTATTGTTTGTATTAGTTCGTAATTGATTCGATAGATTAAAATTTTATACCTGAAAATGGTATAGAATTTCGGCATTTAATTGTTGTGCTAAAATCGAAAAATTGCTTAAATTTGGAACTAACTGTATAATATCTTAAAAGATGTTTCTACTTATGTTTAGTGTTTTTTTTTAGAATTTAGTTATTAAGCTGATAAAAATTTATGCCTGTTGATGGGTATTAAATAATTTGATTTATTTTTCTATCATTTATCTATTTTATATTATTTTTAATTAGTTTTTTATAAACAGGTAAATCAAAAAATTCCAATTATAGTATGACCTCGATTTTGACAACTCGTCAAAGAAAGTAGTTGTCAAAATCAAGAGTTGCTAAAATCGAAGTTATTTAACATTACAAGCTTAGCGTTTTGATATTAATAACCTATTGCTAAAATCAATGGATGCCAATCTAGAAGTTGCCAAAATCGAGGTCATACTGTATCTCATTCTAACCATAACAACTTTATAAATATTGTTTATAAATATTGTTATGAAGAATTATATTTTTTATAAAAATATTCATTTTTTTATAAAAAATAATTTCAATAACATTGGAATCTATTTATTATTTTTAATTAAATAAATAAATATTTTATGCTGTATGATATTATGTATGCAAATCGTTTTAACAATTTAATCTACTATGAAAAGTAAAGTAAAAAGCATTAGAAATATATTAATATACGCTATACTAATAATATAACACCATATATAAAGTACATGTATATAAAAACGCTTATACTGTATACTTATTTTATACAGTTTTGTACAGTATACAGTGTATATTCTCATAGAGTATACTTTCTATTTTGTTTTAGACTCTATACATAAGTATACACTTATAGGGATTCTTATATGCGCTGCACTCTCACTGATACCTCATCTAAGATTTTTGATACATTTTACTTTCATAAATCTTATTTAGTAGATAACCAGCAATTCGCGTAGAATATTAGATTCTCTCTATCAGGTTATTAAAATTGCTGTTTAAATTCATTTATTAAAAATTCAAACTTTATATCAACAAAAAAAAGATTGAAACTAAATTGATATTTAATTGCCATTCAAAAGGCTTAGCAGTGTCTCATAAAATGTATATTTGAGGAAAATAAAACAAATATATGATGTAATACCTTAATATATTGTCGCTGTAATGTGATCAAAGAAGTTTTCGGAAGAATCGCTCCAAATGTAATTTGTTGTGCATTTGTACCAAATGTCACTAATGAAGCCGATAATAGCTCGCGAGATTTTGTTTCTCTTTCTGCTTCGTTAATAGAAAAAAACACTCCAAAAAAATATATTAAATAAAGGAAATAATTTCCAGATAATAATTCGCGATTTTTCTTCATTTTTATTTCATTCTTATATTCGTATTTCTCGTACACATTATGATTGGTTTTCTAATGAGATAATTAAAGTAAAATTTATTAATTTTCATGTAATCATATAATTATTCTATTCTTTAACAAAATTTCTATAAAATTTTTTTAAATTTTCTATAAAATATTTTTATAACTTATATGACGCCCAGATTATCGACAGAATTGAAGTGCGAAATAGTGTTTGAATAAGTCGGACGTAAAGTTTAGTAATGCTTACTGACATAAGTTAGAATTGATTTCTAGCTTTTGTTTCAGACTTTCGATTTCGTTCTTCTAATTTACTTTTTAATAAACTCACATTCGCTTATGGCTAACAACTAATTTTGAAATGACTTTATAATCTATAATTTTTACATTTCTTATCGAAATACTAAAATTCATTGCCGTACCAATTATTTCTATTTATATCTGTGGTAATACACGTGTTTTACTATCATATCGTAATCAAAAATGCAAAAATTATTTATTGTTAAATATATTTTAGGGGTGAAAACATTTAGTTTCGTTTTGTCTTCGTTTTTTAATAAAAAAATTTCGATTTTTCTCGTTTTAGTTTTTTTTTATAAAATACTTTAGTTTCGTTTTGAAAAATTTGTTAAAATCTCTAACTTTAAAAATGTAATTGATTAGCATATTTTTGTTAGTTCTCGACAAATGATAATAATGGTTTAGTCCCGTAACGTCGACTCTCGTTAAGCCAATCTCTAGATTTCCTTTCCATAATCACAGAACGTATTTTTAAAATTTTCAAAATATGTTAAAGCCGTGGAATATTTAATTTAAGTACGTCTTGATAATGAAAAATCCTTAATTAATTAAAAATTATACTTATTATATTTTTATATATCGTAAAATAAGTTTCTAGAATTTTGTTACCAATAAATAATAAAACTCATTATTTTATACATTATTTTAATGTTTAATTTATATACAAAATAATTCTTTAAAAATGTTCAACTTATTTAGACATAAAATGAGAATTTCAAATTTGCATTTTGGCATCTAGAGATCGACTTAACGGGAGTAAGCTTTCCGGGATGTAACCGAGAATAATATACAGATTAACCTGTATAATTGATAAAATTTCATCACACCTCTAATCAATGTAACGCCTCTTAATTATTATATTAATAATGTATATACATATTTTTAAACATTAAATACATTAAATTAAATATTATAAAAATTAATCTACATATTGTAAATTAATTACTATTTAGAGTTATAAAAGCAAATTAATTGCAAAGTGCAAAATGGATTATAGTATTGATTCGACCAACAAATTTAAATTCAAATTCTCTACAAATTTAATAAATAAAATAAATTACAAAAATTAATATTATAAAAAAAGTAAACGTTTATCATCTAAACTTAATGTTAAGAATAATAGTTTAATTTACAAAAGATTGAACAAGCATTCTATGATAACGAAGAAACTAAATTTATAAAATGTGTTTAAATGAATACAAGCGAAGCAACTAATGATGAAATTTCAATAGCAATTATCAATATATTAATTGCATTGAACTTACATTAATAAATAATTCAAAATTAACTAACTTTGAGAATTAGTAAAATGTTGTTTATTAAGTTTATAAAGTTCGTTTTATTTTGCTTAGATTTTGACAATTTTTTTGGTTTCGTTTTTAAAAATTAATAAAAAAAATTAATTTTAATTCGTTATGTGAATATACAAAAAAGTCCAAACTCTAGTCTATATATTGAAAAACCAGTAAAGTTTTTTAATGGATAAAAACCGTAATTAAAATGAATCAACTAAAACCTAACTAAACTTAGTCACAAATTAATAATAAATATTTATTTCATAAGATGCATATAATATTTTTTACAAAATAAATATCTTTGGGATACTAATACTAGTATCGATCAATTATTAAGACGTTGTCTCCAGTGGTATGTGAGTAGTATATTATGCAATGCTGTACTGAAACTTACATTTATAGTAATGAAAGCTTAGCTGAGATAGCATTCAATTTTACAAATATATCAATAGTTAGAATATTAATAAAAAAAGGTTTTCGATATACATTAAAATATAAGTTTGCGAAAGACGTTGTTCTGAATGCCTACTCGACTGCCGTAATCTTCCACTTAAATCTACATCTTTTTTGTGCAAAATAATAAATTACATTTCTATCTTACATATCATGCCTAAAGTTTTAAAAGTGACACTATTCGTGAATAAAATATATAAAAACTAATTTAATTAAATATTTTTTGCATGTTTAATATTTAAAAGTTAAAATCAAAATATTTGTCACAATAACTTACCAATTCTTTACGAAATATAAGACAAAGTGGTTAATAGTGGACAACACAATAGTTGTTACAATGGCTTTGTTGGCTATACTCGCAAAAATTCATACTAAAGTAGAAAATAAATGCAAAGCTATACTTTAATACGACTATTATTTTACTTTAGCGAAATGATTGTTCATTCAATGCTGGACTAATAGAATTGACGAAATTGCGAAACTTTAATTGCAAATAAATAGTTAATTAAAAAAAGAAGTTCACGTTAATATTCTCTGACATCAGGAGAAACAGATGAAGATGTGATTTATACTAAAGTGATGAAAGCCGTGCGTCCAAAGCAACACAACACTCGCAGAGATGCCGATGCGATGCTCACTGTTTTCAGTGAGCATCGCCTTATCGCTCAACTGCAACATCCAATCCGACGTCGCACTCGTTCACAACATCATCCAACGCAGTATCACAACAAGCAGTGCCTCTCCTTATTTTCGACTCAATTTATTACATTTAAAACGATTTTATTTGAGCAAAAATCTATGCTAACTTAAAATTTTTTAAATAATTTAATAATATTTAAGTTTTATTGTAAAATTATAGGTTAAAATCAATTTAATTAATAAATCATATGATATGTTTTAAATTAAAAATATCTCAAAGATAAGAGTAGTTTCTTAATTACGAATTATTAAAAATATGTAGACTACAAATATAACAAAGAAAGATTAGTTTTTTAAAAATAGTTAGTTTAAAATTAGGAAATATCAATGATATATTAAATTAATTGAGTTTTAAAGCAATAACAAAATAGATTAAGACAATCAGTTTATTATTTAAAAACAATTATGACAATCCAATAAACGATCACAAATTGATATAATTTCGTTTTAACTTTTTAAAGTATAAATTAATTGGTGAATAATTGAAAAATTATTTAATATTATTTAATATTTGAATTAATGACTTGAATTAAAATTTGAATTAATTACGAATTAAAATAATGTATTAAATAAACAACTCACAGCTAATTATGCAAAATATGCATTCATCGAAATAATTCAATTTAAATACGCATTTAATGTGAACAAAATTGATAGCTAAAAATGAAACATTATAGATGATTGTTCGATGAGTAATCGCAATCTTCTCCCTTTAAAAGTATCGGGTCTATATCGCGAATTAATTGGTTCTTTACATCAAGTCGTTTGACGATCTCAACTAAAGTGGACGAATTTAGTAAACCAAAGTCGTAAAGATTGCATAAATGCAATATAAAATTTTTGTATAATTTTTTCATAATAAGTTCGATTCCTTTATCCTCGACAAACATAAAACACGCCAAAGGTATTTGACAGTCACCAACAAAACTGTAAATGAAAATTCAATATTAAATAAGTCATAGTTTATTTGTAAGCAACGATTTCTATTTGTTGACAGTCTAACTCATTTATACCTCACACGCCTCACACACACATTGTCTCATTTTAAAACATTATAAAAAATACACTTATATCTGAATAATCATACATATTCATATCATATATACATGTATATATGAATATATGAATGCTAATAACATGTATACAAAAATATATCTGCAATGTCTGATTAAGTTTAAAAATATTATTCAATTAATTCGATCTTAATTTGTGATTATTCAAAAATATGATATTTATATGCAGAGCAAAGTCAATAATAAGTATATACCCATTTCGCATGATATGCAAATTCCACATTTTCATCACTTCTTTTTCTCCTTCGTTAACATCTGTAAACTCGTCAATCATCTGTAAATTTTTAATTGTTTTTATATCACTTATTAGAGCTCATTTAATTCAATTGAAACACAGAAAGATATTTAAATAACTTTTAAACTATCGTATTATCTCAATATAAATTGCATGAAACATTAAATGAATTTTAATAAATTCGACACAAACCAAAACATGTGTAAAATTATGCGCATGAAATTACATCCCTATTTAAGTTTCAGATAATTTTATGCGAAACATAACTATTCAAATTTTTATTATGCAACAAATCAGTCAATACAGATATAGTTAACAAGATTAAACACTATTACAGTATTTGCCCGCTTTAGACATCTCGGATTTAGGCAAGTCTTCATTTTAGTGAACTGAAATTATTGACCAAATTGAAAGCCAGCAAATACAGACAAATAAGTTAAAAATCAAGTATTATTAGTGTTAGTAGTGTCTTGTATTTTGTTAATATATTTATCATTAAAAGCTTTGCCTATAAAGTGAATACAACATTGTCTGAATTTTAATTAGATTACTAAAGGACTGAAAATAATGAAAATAGTTGGAACATTATGCGCAAAAAGATTACCCCATTTGCCAGTCTATTCTCTAAGAGAATCGCTTAATATTGTATGCAATATAAAGAGAGGTAATACTGTAATATTAAACTAAATAATTAAATAAACTTTATTTATACTCTATATTAGCTATGAAACTATTTTTCAGCGCCACGACTTATAAATGAATAGCTATTAAATTGATATTTTTATTTGTTTAAAACTGATATTAAAATTAATAAATCATTTATAATTTATAAAAATAACTAAAAATAAATAGAAAGCAATGTAATAATGAACAGATTGATACCAATTGAGTTTTCTCTCTCATCCATTGCGGATCATTTTCGGCTTCGCTGTCGTACTCCATCTCTTGCGGTCTAATAGGTAAGCACGAATTGGTGTGATAATAGAGTCGATTATGACCGGACACGTAAGTCCTGCCGATCGGTCCCTCTTCGTCATCGGGTTCATCGAATTCACTAAGACTATGAGGCAATCGTTTGAAGCGACAAACGATTATATGTGTGACTGGATTTCTACGGACGGGTCCGTTACGGCTGAATGCGAATCCAGTGTTTGAATAAGAGAGATCGTGAGGATTGCCGGCATACGAGCCGTCGTAACATTCGTTAATCGAGACGTCAATTCGGGAACATTTAGAATCGACAACGTATGTGAATAAAAAACGATTATGGCATAACTTTAGGTGTTTAAGCAGCGAATAGAGTTGCTTGCAATTAAGCGAACACCACGGACAATGAAAATCATTACGAGGTTTTGTTTGCTGCCGAGTGTTGTTGTTGAACAGAAACTGATATATCACACGCATTGACTTCTTCTCACAGCTGTTATTCATTTTTAGGCAATTCATATGATCAGTCAAAATACTTTTTGACAAATTGACGCAATTGTTCGCAGTCATTAGTGACGAATCATTTGTATTATTACTGATACCGGAATTGTTTTCGTTATTATAATTCTCTAATAATGATTTACTCAATTTATTTGGAGTGATATTCAGTGAGTTATTCGGCGAAGACGTTAAACTACTCCATGTTAGTTGAAATCTGAGTACTGGTCCCTTACGAAAGATTTCCATCGGACCGAACTGTTTGTTCGAGTCTTCCATATAATCGTGACAATTATCTGGAATGAGTGGTTGCCATGAGGAGTATTTGTTGCATCGCTGCAGTTTGTTGTTGGCCTTCGGAGGCGGACAGGGCTGCAGGACTACAGAATACTCGCCATCAGTCAAAAGGCATCGCTGATGCTTGTCGTAGATTATTAACTCCGCCTTATAGTATGACGACATTTCTTCTTGTAATTTGCGTTTCTTTGATGCAACAGAATCTTCAAACTTTTGCTCGTTTATGCAATTCTGATTGGAATTGCCATTAAATATCTTATTATGAGTAGAATTGGGCGAACAATTCGGTGAATAGTTTGCGAGGAATAATAATGAATACGATTTGACCAAATGTCCGTTATTTTCCGTTAATTCGTTCTTATATATAGTTAGCACATTATTAATGACTTCCTCTTGATTTACACTTATCTCACACTTTCCAACTGTTACGTCAAACAGTGATGAATGATTAGCAAGTGTTGGACATATGCTCACAAAAACAGAGCAAACATACCTGAAAATTGCATTACAGGAGTGGTCACGTCTTTTCGTCGTTTGTGACACATTTTGATCAGAAATGTCTCCAAAGTCATTGACGTGTATTCTTAATTAAAATTTTTTAATCATATTTAAATAGTGATTAAAAAACTAAATGAAAGTCAAAATAAATGATTACCTGAATCGATGCTCTGATCGTTAGCGCACAATATGTTTAGCGATAAGTTTCCCGAAGACCTGACATAAGTATATCAATTGAGTTAATATTGTGAAATCAAATAATATCAAAATCAATGTAAACAAAATGAGAATCGATGGCATACTCTTCAGCCTTGGCTTGCATTTGCCTCTTATCGATCACATACTCCAAAAGCGAGTCCACACTAAAATTTTTGCGCTTTTTGTTAGTGTTTCGCGACAAACGGTGTCTCATATAAGTCAAAGTCCTATTCAGGAAAATGGGCTAAAGAAACAAAAACAAAACAATTATTTCGATCGATTGCGACGCTTCGAGTGAATGCGAGCTAAAGGACGATACTATACCGAAACCAGTTGCCTCGTGCGGAGGTATCGATAGATTTGTGTGGGCTCTAAACGCGACAAAACAGACCAAAGAGTGAGTCACACCGAATCACAAGCAATGAAAGCTTACTCTCAAAGGCCTGAAGGAAGAGCTCGTGTTCGCTGGCCGTCACCCTATACTTGCCATCACTCACGCCGTTCACGCCATCGCTCGCCTCGTTGTTCACGCCGTTCTGCTGTTTGTCGTGCGAGCCATTACTCCAATTGCTGCTACAGCTGTCTTGAGAGCGAATTCGACTTTTCGATGACATTTTCGCTGATAATTGTCATACAAATGCAGACTAAGTAAGGCATAACTTTCACAAAGGCATTCATTGGGTAGAGATGTGCCACTCGTGTGCAGCAGATGTGTCGCAGTAGAGGTCTCACTCATGTCATGTGAATCATGTGAATGATGTGCTGCACAGAGAGTCTACAACTCAGCATTAGTGATGAATACTTTAACCTTTAATCTTAGGGTTAAAAGCATAGATTTTAACCCAGGCTTAAGGTTAAAGGTTATTGCGATCATTAACCCAGGGTTAATCTTTTTTAAAGAATTTCGCTAAATTCTTAACATAAATAAATGAAATAAGTTAGAAATAAAATATAATTAATAAAAACAAAGCTATAAAGATATACTAATATATAAATTGATATATAATTACAGTAGTCATCAATTGGTTATGTATATAATGTCCACATTATGTCAGTTTGTCCAGCTATAGAGTCAATAGTATGATCATTTTAAACAATGATCAGGTTAACCCTTTTTGTAGGGCTAAGCTTAGGGTTAAAAGCAAACTTTTAACCTAAGCTTAAAGTTAAAAAAAATTTTAACCAACAGAGTTAACGGTTAATGTAAATATTAACCTTTTAACCTTTTGTTCGACTCTGCTTAGGATTAATTGTGGATTAGTATTGCGATTAATGATATACACTTATTAACGCGTCCAATATATTATTGAATTATATTATATCAAATATGACTTCATATTTTAATATTTAAATTTTATTTAAAGAAATTATAAAATAAATGTTTTCTAAGTGTTTCCTTATTTTCTAAATCTTTGAAACAAGATTTGTTTTAATTAAAACTCAATATTAATTCATGAAAAATCTATCATTAACTTATTAAGACAAACTAAACTTAAAGATAAAATAGATGTAAATTTTGTCAAAATCAGCTAAAAATTAATTTGCTATTTATTTTAAGAAATATATTTATAGAATTAAATTTTCTAATCTATAATTTCCTTTTAAAAAAATGTTAGTATTTTATAGTTAAAAGAATTATATAAATTTATTTTATTGTTCGGTTTATTCTTTCTCGTTATTATGGAAGAAAGAACTTTACATTATGAATAATAAAATTTAAAATACTTAATAAAATTCAAATATCTTTTATCTTTTATACAAACTACAAAATATCAATAATTCAAATTTTGATCCAAATAATCCGAATTATTTGCTTTAAAAATATTGTATTACTTAAAAATGCTCTTTACATAAATTGAATAACAAACCACTTATAAAAATCGATGCCATACCACGTATTATTAATATATTTGACATTTTCACATCTTTACTGCAAATAACGAAAAGGCAAAAATATGTTATCACTATTTATTTTTCCTACTTTATAAAATATAATATTAAAAGAAATCAGTGTTTCTAAATGTAAATTAAGATTCGTTTAAGATTAGGTTGAATATGAAAAACATATGCGCAACACTTAAGATTATACTCTTATATTAAGTTTAAAAGATCATTCAAAAGTGTAGTAAATTATCGATGATAACAGGGATAATATTCAATATTCAATTTAAAAATTATTTTATATTATATTGAATTATTTTATTCAAATTATTCTAAATTCAAACAGATAATCGCCATTTACAGATAGGTCGCGCTGTTTCAATTCAAATTCAATTACATCTGCTAAATCAATTGTTACAAATAAACTGCTAAATTCAATTTTGTTTATATCGACCCATTCCACAAACAATCTTATCTCTATCCTAACCACTAGATCAATCAAAATAAAGACATGTTACATGATTTGTATTTATAAAATGTTAGAAATAGGCCCACTCCGCCAACTTTGAAGCCTCTGGATAACAGTTTCAAAGCTATTATCTCACTACAAATATAGTCGTACAAATATATATAAATATATATAAAGTAGTGAAACGCACAGCTATGTTGTAAATGCTCAAAAAATCTAGTTCTAAAATCGAAATATGCCAGAATCGAAACAGTGTTACAGTCTTAACTTTAAATACCCCATAGAATCTGGTGCTAGAATTTAAATCCGCTACAATCGTGAGAGACATAATTGAGGTTAGGATGCATACAAACGCGTGTGGAATTATAAGTTTAATGGTAAAATACAAAAATAATGTGTTGAAAATGGTCAAATCGATTTAACAAGATTTTAAAGTGTACAACTCCACACTCCCCCCCTCCCCCGAAGGAGGAAGGGAAGGGAAGCGCCGCCAGAATAGGACCTATTTTGGTAAAAAATTTTGGGCCAAACATGTCGTTTAAGTTGGACAAGTTGACCAAATTTAGTTGACGAATGTATGCTTATAGTTAATAAGCTACACATTGTTAGCTTTAGTTAAATATTGTTAAAGAAATGGTATTGAATATAAAATTTTTAAAATTTTATTTTCACAACAATGCTTTTTGCAACTAAAGATTTAAAAAACTTAGAGACGATATTGACATGGGGTAATAATGTTACGACATACCCCAATTTAGTAAACTCACTATTTGTCTAATATCTAATAAGTGACTTTATATGTTTAGTTAATAATTTAGAGAAAATTCTCCCTTATATGTACATTATATGTACCATCTAGTTTAAACTTATTATAAATCAATTAAAATTTAATAAATGAATGAAGTTATTTGAATGCCTGAATTCAAACACATTACGAATGACGATATCTCTGGTCATACTATTTACAAATCATGAACACAAAGGTCTAAGGTTATATGATTTTTCATCAATTTAGCACATTTTATTTTAATCACTGTGTTTTATGTGTAGTAATATGAAATATTCACTTTAAAAGTTAAATTAAATTGTTCAATAAAATTTACTTCAAATTGTTTTAAAGATAACAAAACATACAAATAAGTTATAAATAAAAAATAAAATTACATATAAACATAACAAAATATTTTATAAGTAATACATAATACCAAATATAAATAATATCGTTTCTATAACGCATATTTTATTCTTATAAATATAAAATAATCTAAATTCTTAATTAAAATTAAGCTCAAAAATATTCATTTTCTTATTACTTATCTTACAATAAAAATATCCTCAATAATTAGTTAAATAAATGTCTCGATTATAAAAATATTTTAAATTAATAATTATTTCTCTAAACCATTATTTTATATATGATCAAAAAATAAAAATTATAATTTTAGTTAAATTTATCATTTCTTTGTGGCGATGAATTGGGAGAGCTGTCATTCAAGTCAGAGGTCGCTGATTCGGTATGTGCCGACCACTCGACTGTGGCAAAAGTAACGGTTGCTAACGAAGCAAAAAGAGCCAAAATCAACACTTGTATATGAAGATCAGCGACTGTGGAGTAGAAAAAGGCAATCGCAGCGGCGACTGACTGCACAAACTTGAAGAGTGCAAACGCTGGAGAGCTATCATGTGAATACAGAACACCGAGAATACTGTATAATTGAGTGTTGAAACAGGCGTCACCAAAGCCAAGCAAAAAGCTGCAAACCAGTGCGATGGTCAGACTACAAATACATCAAATAATTAAAATCAATCAAACAAATACCTCTAGATAGCGATTCCTGACTGTTTATCAGACCTGCTCGTGATGTATGCCGGATCGTTAGTCCTTTCCAGTGATGAAACACTCGGCAAATTAATAAATATTAAAAAGAATGATATCATGTGTACGAAATAGCCCAATATAACAATAGGGTCGCGTCCATATCGATTGGTTTTCGAGCCAAGCAGCCCGAAAGACGCGCCTCCAATTATTTCTCCGGCGCCGATTAACATTCCAGAAATACCAATAAATCGTTTAGCGTTTCCATCATTATCTAAATTATTTGTATTTCCGAGAGCAGTGCCGTAAACGCCACTAAAGAAACTCAATTCTAATCCTATATGAAAAATTTAAATTATAAAACTATTATTTTAATTTCATTATATATTAAATTTAAATATATTTTTGATGTTATATACATACCTGTGTAAAAAAATGTCAAACATAAAAGAGACATTTTTGGTGTTAATAACAGCCGAAAAGAATTGACTATAAAAAAGAAGATTGAATATAAATAACAATATTATATTATAATTTATAAATAAAAGCGACATAATTCTGATCTATTCTATTTATTTGAAATTGCCTAAATCTAACCAAATCGGCCCAAATCTTTTAAGATTAACTATGATTCACTTTATTTAAATACTTTATATGATGTATATGCATATAAATATCATAATTAAATTTTGTGTATTTTAAGTTTGAAAAAGAGTCAATTTAATCAGAGTATAATCAATTTATTCCGAATGCTGTAATTCATTGAAACTTTATTTACAGTAAAAAAAGTTTTGAATAATAAGCATCTAATATAAGACTAAAATTTGTTCAAATAATGTTCTAATTTCGCAAATTAAATTTTACAATAATCAAAAGTGTAATTCAAGACAAAAGTATAAATTAGAAATTTGCATTTTTAGTTTATGCGAATGTTGTCCATTCTATCTTTATTCTAGTAATTTGTTAGAAATGATTAAGTTTACATTATCGATATAACTTAAATAAGTTTTTTCAAGAAAAAACATTTGTAAAATATGATATGATATATTATTCTTTATAGTTTGTCACAAATGCTAATAAATATACACTTTATCTAAATAAATATCATTTTAGTGTATCAATTTGTTTATTCGACCAGAATTTAGACTTTTTAAGCCTCTTAGTAATAATTAACAATTTATAATCAAAATAAATAAATCATTTTATCATCAGTTTATAACAATTTATAAGTTTTAAAAAGTATTTTTAAAATACCCAATGCTTGTAAAGGACTATTAGCGCCATTAGATTCTGTATTGTTTGCACGTCTACCACCTCTTAATGCAAGAAGTAATAATGTTCCCAATATGCCAACAATGGTGAGCACACCGTACGTCCAAAGTCTAGTATTTTTTAATATTTTATCGTCTTTAAACATGAAAAACACAAATAGATTTCCAAATAGTAGACTACATTGCAATAACGCCCAAAACACGCCACTGTTTCTGGACATCGTTTCGCTGTTGGAATTTATAGTAAGAAAATTTCCCTGTCCTGTCCATATAACTATATAGATTTCATATAAAAGCATTACGTATCACATCGATTCACAATAATTAAGCACTCACTGGCAGCTCCTATGCCTATGATTACAGAAAGAAAATATAAGAGCCAAACTTGAGGATACAAAAAATTTGCTATAAAAATACTGTAGAAATTTTATTATTACATGGCTTGACTTGAAATAACTGATAGTTAAATACCAATAAGTGACTGCACCGCAAAACATGGCAAGTCTGGGTCCGATTACGATGACAGTCGAGGGCGCGATCCAGTTGGCCAAAGCGAACGCTCCGTAAATTATACAAAGACTTATATAGCCATTAGCGTTGTAATCGGGATTATCGGCATGAATACTGTCGACAACCGTTTGCTATAATCGACAATTGTTGCTCATTAGTGTCACATAAGTTTGATTTGATTAGTGATATAACTTACTTGAATCATACCTCCGGTTTGGAATGCTGTGAATATTAGCATAAAAGCTAATCCAAGAATTATTACGTTTACAAAATTTTTATCCATTTTTTACACAATTTCTTATAATAATAATATCGTATTTAGCATTAATTGATTAACAAATTAAATGTTTTATTCACAATGTAATGTTATGTAATGACAGCGATATTCAAATGATTTATCTTAATGTTTATCAAATTTAATATAAAATATAATTTCCATAAAAAATAGCTGTTTTGATGTGCGAATCAATTGCTACACAACACGACCTGAAAATGAAAAGAAAATAAAAATATGAGGTTTACATAAAAAAAAATTGATATGAATTAATGGTTACAATTAATAAACAACTGGTAATATTGTAAATAGAGATACAGTGCTGGTAACCTCTTTTTAGTGATTAAAAAAGTTTTGACACAGAAAGACATTTAAATGCACAAAAGGCTAAACGATATCAAACGATAACAAACGATAGCTCACACTCGTTAATACTGTACTAATTATTGGCATCATTTAACGCATTTCGTTACTTCTATCGCATTCCTGAGTCGCTGATCAACTAAATCGGACTTTCAGTTATTTCTATTGATAAGACAGAGTTTGTGCGAAATTGATTTCACTAAATATTAAAACTAATATAGCAGTGCTTTAGACAAACAGAGTGTCACAACAGTAGAGGCGTTTGAGATCAGCAAAAGAGGTGTATTCGTGTAAAGAGGTTACGATTTGCGGTTACGATTCTCACCTCTCATGTGATTTCACCTCGATTTTGCATCAATTGTTGCCAAAAAAGCAAATCCTTTATTCATTAGTTTTTTTTTACCACAAAAGCATTATTAAATGAAGTTAGCGTTCAGAGACAATCATATGTATATCATATCTGTAAACACGCCTAGTATTGAAAAGTTAATGCAAATTAAAGTTGTGTTTGTATAGTGGAGTACTTTTTTATTTATTGATAGCTGTTTAATGATTTAAATGATATCAATTTCGCTTTTATCTGCAAATATAGTAAAGCACTTAAAATTGAAAGCTTTACTCAAAACTATATAATTTTAGTATCAATTTTTTAATGTTGATTTCCATAAATAGGACAAGTTTAACGATATCTGCATAATTTATTTGCAAAAATCTTTACAAGTTGTACAGTTATAATGGTGTGACTATTTTCGATGTTTACTTATTTTTTTAGAGTAATCGATATATTATACAGTAAATAAACATATGATTTATCAAATCATACTCGAAGAGGCAATCCATGCAATCCATGCTTTTATAGTACACCAGAGATGCTCAAAGTTTTCACTTTTACTTATGCTAAACAGGCTATAAATTTGAATAGTCTGTCCGCACATCCATTCAATCGTAAACCTCTTCCATTAAATATAAGCGACAGATTATGCAAAATCATAATTGCCTTATTTATTGATTGTCCATTTGGAGAACGCATTTTAAAATTTTGTGGTGTCAAATGTTTGTACAAGAAATTCTTTTACACATAAATAAGGGCTCATTTTGTATGCTTAATATGGTATTAAATAAATACCATATTAATATTATATTAATATTATAACATTTTATTTTATATTTTATGCGACTGTAAAATTTCATTTTTCATAGCCAGTAATAGGTATTTTGACACTGTATTCCCCTTTGTATTAACAGTAAATCCATTAGGAATTTCAAAACTCATAGAAATTTCTAATTTTCTAAACTTCTTATACAAGCGTTCGTTTTATCTATTGAAACATTTTTAAAAAAATAATACTTTTAATGTGATTTTCTACGCTTCGGTTTATACACCGAACCCTCTTATCGAAAAGAGCATTAGGGTGTAATAAAATGTTACAGCAGATGAACCCAAACCATTATTTGCATAACATTATAAAAGTTTCTAGATTTCTATATTCCAATAAAAGGTGTTTCTGTAAGTGAAAGTACAAACGGTTAAAAATTTAAAATTGAACTTCACTCTCTCTCTCTCTAATTCAAGAAAATTTTCAAATTTATGTTCAAATTTATTGGAAAATTACAATATAGAATCTGATAAAAAAATTGTTGGTTTCAAGTTAAAAATTATTGAGTTTTATATAAGTTTTATATGAAATTTGAAAATTTTATGAATGTAAAATTTTCAAATATTTGCCGATATTTATAATTAACATTAATTAAATGAAAATTTAATTTTATTGTGTTTGTGTTGTATACACTTTAATTAATAACACAAATTAAATGAGGCAATTAAATTACAAATTAAGTTATAAGTTTTATTACTGGTATTCAAACAATGCAATTATTTGCTTAATTTTTATTTAAGCTAGAATTACGAGATTATCACAAACAATGTTTGCTAAAATATTTATCTTTATTATAATAATGAACGTAAATATTTAAATACACTTAAAATTAAGTTTGGCTTATTTTTGTTATAAGTATTAAAGTATATATAACTCCAACGAGCCTTTTGTATTAAAAATCAAATGCAATGTAAATTATTCAGATTTACATTTAGTTAAATTTAGACTAAAATGTTGATTTACTTTTGTGAAACGCATTTATGTTTAGTGATAAACTTTTAAGTTTTTTATTTTGTTTGCCAATTGTAGAAATATTTCTCTATATCAACGTTTGTTATGTTTATTTGTTTGAGCGCTATTATTAAGTGAACGCTTTGAAGAGATTGTCGGCTTAAATAACTCGAAAATGTCGAATTATGACGAATTGATCGGTTTAATGAAGGAGTGCGACAAATGGAGTGATCAACTCATTGAAAGGCAAGCGAACGGCGAGCGCGTCCAAGTGGAGAGACGTGCGAGCGATGAAGAGAGCGATGGAGAGAGCGATGCAGTGTTGCGCTCAGTCTCGACATTGTTGTCGCTTATGTCCGCCTATGAGAGCAAATTGACTCAAATCATCGAAAATGAAGAACTGTTTCGAATGTATTTCTATCGCTTCCTGGCGTTCGAGAAGTCAACCAATTTGAGTGAAGTGCGAAACGACGAACAGCTGATGCGGATTAAGCGCGAAGACATGCCTTTGTTGAACAGACTGTTCAAAACGATTCAACTGTTGGTGTCTTCAAACTTGACTGAGAAGAGCTTGAACTCAATGCTAGAGAATAGCGAACAACTGTCGAGCGTTTCGAAGAGAGCGGTGAATGAGTGGATGAAAGCGATGGCAGAAATGAATGTGAAATTATACGAGAGCTCACAAGAAAAACAATTGATTTATTGAACCACATTTTAATAATATTAATAGTTAATAATATATCAATTAATTACAATTTTTAAAATAATCTTTACATTTGTTTCTCGACAAAGTGTTGCTTAAATAATATAGTAGTCGTCAAATCAATTCTATACGCGAACAATTATAATTAAATTTATTTTAAATCAGTTTTACTTTTGCTGAATAAACACAAATATATATATACGTACATATTTGTAAAACTAGAAATCATCCCAATTATATAATAAGTTTAGTCTGAATGTTATTGTCTTCAATTCAAAAAAAAATCGGTTGTATTTCAAATCGCAGGCAAAATACTTTCATACGTCTCAAGCTTTTAAATATTTACAAACACTAAAATGAATTCATAGGTTTACGCTGTTTAACAGAAGTTCATATACGCGTTAATTAATTAATAAGTTAATCTCTAGTATTTGCGGACGTAATCAAAATCGTAATTTAAAATTCAGTAAAAGCATAGTCAAGTCAAATCGATGAATAGAAATATTTGTCAAATAAAAATGTATTGTATCTTGAATTGTGTACAAACAGAGGCGTTGTTTGGGTTGCAAAGCGTACGGTCTATAATACAAATTTAATTATGAATTTTGATAGCTTTCTCTAAGTAATTATAACGCGAGCGTTTCGGCGCTTTATTAATGTGTTCGAGACCGAGCCATGGCTTTGGCGGCGAACTGGCCTGAAGGGGACTATTGATTGAGTGAAGATGAAAATCTTCTTTATTAATGACATACTCATTGATCTCTTCGTTGATGTACGTAACTCTGCCGCCAGAGACCAAAGCGAACTTGTATTTTTCGAACTCCTTGTCGGGAATATCTAACTTCTTCTGAATCCTCTCCTTCACGCTAGTAAAAGGCTCCTTGTGCTTGATTTTGAGCAGAAAGGGTACGCCAAACGTTTGGTACGCTTCTTTGTGAAAGTGGGCGACCGGTACTAAAAACTCTCCCGATTCGAAGCGCAGCTCGTCTTTTGGAGTTTCTTCTATTCTGTATGTCTTATTTCCCGACGGATTCAGACACTCTAACAGCACATCGTCGGGCAATATCTGATGAATCTTATAACTGGTCACCTCCAACAGTCTCAGCTTTCCCGACCAGTCGTCGTTCACTTCGATTTGTTTCTTCGCTTCCTCTATAAGATCGTGAACGGTTCCGTTTTTATTCGGATAGAGCAGCAGCTCTTTCTATAAAATGTGAACAAAGCATAAAATTAAGTCAAGGGTTAGGTCGTGTTGTGACAGATCTCAACGCATTACCTCTTCCTTCAACTTTCCGTTCACCCAAACACACTTGAATGGCTTCTTGTTTTCGAGTTCATTGATCCTAATAGTGAGCTGCTGGTAGTATATCTTCTTTGGTTGTCTCGGCTTATAAAAAATTAATATATCTTTGAGTGTTCCGTCATAATTGCAGCGCAGAGGACCGGCGGGACCGTCGCGATAGCTTTGGGTTTTGAAGAACTGAATTAAATAAGGATCGGTGCCGAGCCGTTGCGCGACAGCGTTCGCGATCTGCTCGTAATTCATTTTCAGTGATAACTCCATTGTGAATCCCGAATCGGTTGGATTAGTCTTATCACAGAATGTAACTTCTACTCTATAGAACAGATCCTTGAAATACTCCTTAACATTTGGTAATTCACATTCTGGCCCCAAATTCAAGTCAGCCCTTTGAAAGACAATGATGTCGCCGTCCATGAGCTCATCGAGAACTTTATTGAGTGGAGCGTCTAAATCTTCTATGCGTTCCACCATATTTGGCTTCACTTCCTATTTCACAGTAACAAATTTGTCCTCAGTTTCATTCAATTTATTAACAATTACTCACTTCGTATAATTCTAATGGAGTGTCAATTGGATGACCGGCTTTTTTATTCAATATCGGTATTATATCTCTGGTCTTGGCATTGCATGGCAGGTGTGAATGACCGCAATACGTGATGAAGTTATTTTTAGGATCATATAATTTAAAAAATAGCAGCACATCATCTTTAAAAATAAAATATAATTTAGTTAAATGATAATTATTTTGCATTAATCATTACGCATACTTTCTTTGTCGACTGCAGGCAATGACTTCAAATCTGAATCGTGTTCAGCCAATTCAAGAAATACATTATAGGGATTAATTCCCTCACAAACTTCAGTTATTGAGCGATTGGCATCCGCTTCAAAGTCTAGACCCGATGGCCTCAGCGTTTCGTTAGCTCTCGAAATGATAGGCCAAATGCGTATTGCGTTCACGGAGTATTTCATTTGTTCGGCAATTAATTCGAGCGCCTCTTTAAGAGTGGCCTGCTTTCGAACTTTAAATACTTTAAAAGCGGCTTTTTCGGTGTCGTAGAGATCATTTCCTTTGTGACCCATGAAACTGTCCTCAGTGTAGACATTGATATTCATGAAGAGGTGCGCTTCGTTGCGCTCCTTCCTCCTCAGCGCCTCCTGTCGCTTCTCTTCCTGTAGCCGTTCCTGAAGCTGCTCTGGTATGTCGTCCTCGAGCACGGCCTGCAATACTTCATTGATAATACTATCTCTGATATAGACAAGCATATAAGCGTTGGTGCAGTGCTTAACAGTCACTTCTTCTTCATTGCCACCAAAGTTGTGGTCAATTGCCTCCAACTTTGTGCAGCGCGACACCACGTCGTCATCAAATTTACACCACTTTCCGTCGCCCTTCGGATTTATAAATACAACATAATGTCCGCCGTGATTGTCGCCGGAATGGACTAAAACGGCGTGAAGGGTATAATTAGCTGGAGTGCTCTCTTCCTTTTGGAGATAGTCTTCTAAAACGAGTTTCTCGGGAAACTCAAATCGATCGTTGATTTTGACATTAGTGTCAGTGACGGGATCGTATTGAAACCGCAAGAGGTGTAAGTGGAGAACGGGTGGAAACGAGGCGAACGAAATTCCTTTCTCGGCCTCTTGTAGTCCATAGTCTCCGGCATCGTATTTGTTCTCTCCGTCTAACGTTTCAACTGCTATATAATCCTTAAATGACTCGTAGATATTCTTCTTTCCCTTAACATTGAGTTGAATGTCGTAAAATGGTTCGATTCGTGTTGAGCTACAGTCAACGTGTTTGCATCGAATAAATGAGGCCATCTTTCCCTCGAAAAGTCTCGGTATCGTCCCCTCAACACACGTCGCTTTCATTTTGCTCTCCATGTTATCCAATAGGACACGACATAACTCTTGAACGTCGTGCTGCATAAACGAGTCTAACGTTTCCCAACCAAAAGATTTTGTTAATTTTTTTGTGCCGACAGGTTTGTCCGAAAACTGCAATTCAAAAAAGACTCGCTGCAGTGCGAGCGCAACACTCTTTGACGAGTCGTCACTCTCGGTCGGCATCTGATAAACAGCTTTTCTCAGTTGGTTCGTGAAGAACAAGGTTTGCAGCAAAGAGTTCATATAACAAGTCGCGCCTTGATTTTTAAGGCCAACAAATCCGGTGTGCTTTTTCGAGTCCCAACTGACGCCGTGCGGCGCGTCCGCCGACACCCAAACCTCTAAAATAATGGCGTCATCTTTGATGTGACCCTTCTCTGTGTCGAGAATGTCATTCCATCCGAGAAAGTGACTGAAACCCCAATCATTTTCTTTGCTGTAGAAAATATGCTGAATTTTTCTGGTGATGTTATCGCAGCCCTCCTTCTGGGAAATGATTTTCAACTCAGCGGTCGCATTGCAAGACCAAGTGGTCGAATCGGACTCGCCGTTGCACTGGAGAAAGAAGCCGAGACTTTTGGTGGGCTGTCGGTCGTGCGCCTGATTGGTGCGCGGCATCGCCATGATCTTCCACGGAAGGTTTCGCACGAATGTCGGCGGACTCAGGACCGTATCACGAAGTTTGCTAAAGTTCTCGATCTTGTACCTGAACGTCGCCTCCGAGCGCGCCTCGTCCTCCTCGTCCATCGCCTCCTCCTGAGTGGACGAGGCGTCGCCGTTCAGCATCGCCGGGTTCGCCGCGTTCGGCCGAACCGAGTAGATCGTGTGGATGTATGGCGGGTGACTGTTGTCGTCGCGGGTGTCCATCGCCGTGTCCATCATCTCTTCCTCCTCGTCCTGCGCCTCATTAGGTCTCGTTTGCTCATTGACTTTATCATTAGGCGTCACGTGATTCATGTCTTGCGTATTGTTGTCGCCCTCTAATAGCTCACTGTCGGCCTCGCAATTCTGGCCGATGTCTGCGTTGGCGTCGAGTTTGTCAGCGAGTGGTTGATCGTTGGACCGCACGCTCGAAACGAGTTCTTTCCTTCGCTTGTTGTTGAGCGACGAGTTGTGTAGACTCTCTTTGTTGGTGTCGATGGCGTCCAACTTGTCGTCAGTGACCGATAAGGACTTGCGTTCACTGTAATCCTTGTCTGTAGTGGTGATCTGTTGCGTAATCCGCGAGCCAGTGATGTGAGCTGTACTCAGATTGTGCTGCTTTCCCGTTACGGTCACCGTTTTGGAGTGTTTGCTCGCTATTCGCCCAATGATTGGCTTATGATTAGCTAATGATCGCCCGATTCAACACAACTCTCTCATCAATAGCTGCTGAGAAGCGCACAACAATCCAACTCTGATGACCAGCAAGTGATGCCCCGAGCGGTCTCAACAAACGCTCGCTTCTGTTGACATGTAATCCATTGTGCGCTCACTATAGCTGTGTGTGTGTTCGTCACTAACGCGTCACTCGCTGTGATCGCAGTCTCGTTAACCCGATTCGGTGTCGGCAGTCGGCAGTCGGGTGTCGACGACAGAGCGATGCGTTTGGTGTGCGATATCAAAGCGAAACACTTGTTCTCATAATAACAGCAATACTAATACTAATAATGCATTAATAGTGCTGTAATAGTAAAACACTTTACTTTCTATTCTATAACACACTCATTCTAATGCCTATTTTTGAATGTCATGCTTCTCCTCATTCGCCACACATCAGCCAATCAATGAGAGCGGCGCTAACTTTGTATTTGTTAACACTAACGCTTCATATGATCCAAACCTCTTGATGTCAATTACTTGACTATTTTAATAAATTTTATTTTAAAATGATAAATCAGATTAAATGATAAATATTTCTATGTTCATAATATTACTTCTGGCATAAACTTAATTTCATTCATATAATCAGTTGATATTCTCAATAACATGTTAAACTTTAGACAATCGCAATATAATGTAACTTCAATTGAATGCATGTTTGAATGTAACAAAATATGTAGTAATGTTAATACTTTTGCTCAATTAATTTTAATTCATAATATTACTTATGAAATCATTATAATCTTTAAGGCAAATCATATCAAATAAATTCTTTTTAAATCACACAAACAGATAGTATTATGAAACAGTAAACTTTATGTGAGTTTAAATCAATTTATTCCAAAAAAATTTCACGAAATATAGTTTTCTATACAATTTTTAAAAATAATTACTAAAATTTTTATAAAATCAAATTTACAATTTTAATAAAAATCATTGATTAATTTAATTTTAATACATTATATAATTTCTAACATATATATAATTTTGAAAATATGTTTACACATATATTTTTACAATTTGTTCAGATTTCCAAATCTACTGCAGTGCATGTGAACTCCAATTGACTACACTATGAAGTCCTCTTCAATTCAACTATTAATAAGTACAGCGTGTATAGTATAAGCTGTACTATTAATGTATAAACTTATGGTAGAGGCACGTGAAGTCGCCCTTAGCCCACATTCATCACAACTACAAATCGAATAAACTCTATTTAAAAATCTTATTCGAAATTTGTAGATTTTTTAAAATAAATTAATTCTAGTAAATCAAAATTGATTAATTTTAATTTTTAAAATTTGAGTTAAACTTAGTTCATCAATTAAACTTATTTAAATATGAAGCACGAATTAAAAATGCATTTAAATATTATTTAATCAAATATATTTATAATATTTATATTTATATAAATAAGATAATTATCGATAAATATTACATTAATCAAACGCATTTAAAATGTACTTATTAGTATTAATTATCTCTAGAATAAATATTAATCTAATAATAAAAAATTTATAAAATAAATAATAACAGAATTTAAAATTAAGTAAAAGAATTGTTTATAAAATAAATATGAGAACATATTTATTTTTAGATATAATATCAAAGGTACCTTTAAGATGCTATGATTAAACATAATTTTCAATGAAATGCAATTTTATAAATTATGTGCAAAGAAAAATATATAAATTGCAAATAAATATACAAACAACATTTTTTAACCTAATTTTGACTTTGACTTTGCCTATAAATTTGAGATATCCGTCATTCTGTCTGTCTGTTTGTTTGTTCTTAAAACTATTTTTCTATTTATTTATCTATTTCTTAAGTTTTTTCACTTAAATACCCCTCATTTACTACAATATTTAACCATTTTAAAAGATTTTCTGATAAATATGAATTGTAGGGTTTATCAAATGCTTATTACCATAAATGTTATGAAAGCAGTAGAACTAAAATATTTTTACAAATGTAATTTACAGAGTGTGCCACAGATCAGGCTAATTGAATAGTTTTGAGTTATTTTGAAAATAAAATTTATTCTAATTTTTAGAATTATCTATCTTTAAAATAATTTGTAAAATCAAGATTAAAAATTATTAAGAATTACATTTTAAAATAAAAATTATATAACAGTCATATAACAGTCATATACAGAATATTTATTATTGTATATGAAGTATATTTTATAAAATAAAGAATTTATTTGTTAAAAATCGAGTTCTAGTTTCGATAAGTAAATAAAACGAAAAGTAAATTTATAATAAATAATGTTTTTAAAATTATTTATTATTTAATATAATAATTAAAAATGAATTAAATTGAATACAATGATGCAATTTAACTGATTTTTCAGTTAAATTATGCCGTTTGTCAGTCAATAAATTTTTATATCCATTAAAAGGACGTTCAACTTCAACAGAAACAATCGCTGCGAATATTACTAGTTTTCCTGTGCTCAAAATTTTCGCATTTACAAAATTTTTCGTGATAAAAATTTTCCTAACTTTTCTTTTGCACATACAGTTTGTTCCCGATTTAGACAACAACTCATTTTGGCAATAAAAAATGATGTGTAAATCGAAATCTGCTTAAATCCGAAATTTTTAGCATAGAATTTCGAAGAACTAACTGTACTAACTGTAAGAACTAACTGTATTCTCTAATGTGTCGTCAATCAGTTTTACTCGTATTTCCAACTTTTGTTTGCGTTCTTCTAATTTTTTTATTGTGTTAGTTATAAATGATGTTACTTTACAAATAGCTTTTATCGATAACTTTTCATCTAATTTTTCGACAAATTTTTTTAACATTAGTAAAGTTTTCTCAATAACAAAAAGCCTCTTATAACTAAACCTTATTGTAATCTAAAGTTCCAATTAAAATATTCAATATATTTCGATACCTATTATATCGATTTATATCTTTAATGTTATATATTGTTATCACACTTTAATAAAAATGCAAAAATTATTTATTATTTAGTTTTAATAATAAAAACCGATGATTTTAAGGAAAGAAATCTTCTTAAAAGTTACTGTTAAGAGGGGTTTTGATGGTTATAACATTAACATAACACTAACATTTTGATTGTTACCAATTTAACCGAAGTTTAAACTTGTAATAAAGAAGTCCATAAAGAATATAGAAGTCTATTTAAACCAAAATGACCGCTCTTTAATAATTGGATAGATATTATTAATTGATAAGTTTTCTATTAAAGTCATACAAGTTTTATTATTGCGTATTTAAAATATATTTATGATAATTATCTATTTCTAACGAACTATTTCTAATTCGTAAGTATTTCTAACAAGTTATCTATTTGTAAGTAAAAATAATAGACCGATAGACCGATAGACCGATAGACTGGTGGATAAATGTTGAGTTATAAAGAGAAAAAGTATGAATTGCTATGAAATAGTACCAAATGGAGAGAGCGCTCAATAATGAAGCGCTCTATTATGAGGCAAAGCGCGCCAATTTCTCACAACTCACGCAACTCTGCATTATTGAGCACTTCTTCGTCACTAATGTCTTCATCCAAGCAAATGCAGTCCACTCTCAACTATAGTGTACGCAAAAGCCCGCGAATTATCGCGAAGACGTGTGCGTCCGATCGCAAGACAAGACAGCGGTCGCGAGAGTGCGACGAAAATGAGAGCAGTGTGTGTGTGAGTCCGACCAAACAGATTAAGTTGAGTCAAGTGAACGATTGCGGCGACAATAGAGCGGCCAAATCGGTGTTGAGTACGGCCTTCAGGGACAGCGTTGTGGGCAGAGATGACGAAATGAGGCGAATCGCAGGTTTGGTGGGAAGCAATGTATTGCAGCGAAAGAGTGGCGCGCTTTACATATCGGGCGCCGCCGGCACTGGAAAGACATTGACCGTCAATCACGTGCTCAACCAATTGAAAGCTAATCATTCATTTCAATTAATTTACATTAACTGCATGTCTGTAAGAATTGCGAGCGATATTTACGCCAAAATAGCTAAAGAGTTGTCCATAAAGGCGTCGAAATCACGCGATTTAGTGAACGCTATCAAAGAGATGATGACTTCTAAGAGTAGAGACGAAATGATTGTTTTAATACTCGACGAAATCGATCAGTTGGAGAGTAAGTCGCAACAAGTGATTCACAACTTAGTCATGTGGTCCACAATGGATAGCAGTCGAGTCGTATTGATTGGAATCGCTAACTCTCTCGACTTCACAGACAGAATATTATCGCCGTTTAAAAAAGGCAACGATTCGGTTCAGGACTTGCATTTCATGCCATACGCTAAGCAAGAGATTGTTGACATAATCGAGGACAGGCTTAAGCGGAGCACAGATGAGCGCAATATTCAGATCAACGCATCAGCGCTTCAGTTATGCGCACGAAAGATAGCCTCGTGTAGCGGAGATATTCGCAAAGCTCTGCACGTCTGCCGACGAGCTATCGATTTGGTTGAGTCCAATCAAAAATGTGTTGAGTCATCGCCGTTGAAATTGGCTAATGATGACAGAGTTAACTCGAACGCCGTTTGTGTCGATACCGCACAAATATTGGCGATCCTGAACCAAGTCTATGGCACTAAAACTGAACAATCAGTGAATCACTTGAAACAAACACTACCATTTCAACAGCAGATTGTGTTATGCGCTCTCATTTTGTTTGCAAAAAGAAAAAACTTGAGAGAAGTTAAGTTAAGTGAATGTTTCCGTATATTTGTTAACATTTCCACAAAACATTGCATTTCTTATGACGAAAAAAATGAAACAGAATTTATTAATATGTGTCAGCTTTTGGAAGATAACGGATATGTTTTCATCAAAAAGACAGCTAATTCTATAAGAAATGGAAAGATATCATTAAAAGTAGACGAAAACGAAATCGAGTACTCAATGAGCGACAAATCGTTGTTAAGAAATATCTTACAACAGGCAGATTATTTTTTTAAATAATATCACTTTTATACGTATTATGTGTTTTATTTAAATTTTAACTTTATATGCATTCCATTGACTTTTTTAATTAATTAAATGACAGTAATGTATTTTTAATTAGTGTATTGCATTTAGTAATACCATTGTCATCGAATAAATTTAATGAACTGTAGAGCATATCTTTAATATGATTTCATTTGAACACGAGTACAGTAAAACCATTTATATTTGATTATTATTATATTCATTATCATTTATATTTATCATAATAAAGTTGAATATAAAAAATTGTAGTGCTCTTTAGATATGTTTAATAAAATTATTACAACTTAACGACAAATTTTTTTATCTGACGTGAAAAAATGATATGAGACTTTTAATCTATAAAATAAACGATTTATTTAATTATAGATAAATAAAAGATTTAATAAACTACTGTAAAAGGTATATAAATTTGAAGTTTTATTCAGATAGCATACAGTAAATACTGAGTCAGTTTCCTCTTTACCTTTTTATTTGTTACACAAATAATAGGACAATTATATCAAAATTATTGAAAGTGTATATAACGAAGCAAAATACTTTAATACAATGTTTTGTAAAATAAGTAATAATTCAAATTAATTATTTAAATGATTTTAGCATCAAAATTCTAAATATTTTCGAAATGAAAAATAATATTAAAATTATTTTATAAAAGCTTATTAATCTAATAAGTAAACTCTACGAGAATGTGATAAACAATAAAGAATAATATAAATAAATATAAGGTTAAAGACACTATACTCTAATAGTTCAGCAAAACTAAATTTGATTTGTTTTAGTGATACTTGTGATACTCCATCCATAACCGCATCAAATAATCTAAAGTTTGCAATTAAGAGTACTTATTATTTCATACTAAAGTCATTGTAAGTAATTAAAATAATAATTCCCACATAACATACAGTATTCATTGAACCCGTATAAGCACTTCGATATAATTAACAAAATCCATCAAAAATATATTCGTACGTAAATATGCACTGCTTTCTGTTTTTCTTCTTATTAAAAAATTAGTTGAATTATACATGTTTTAAGTGAGTAAAGATGAGGATAAAGAGAAACATCTAAATATTAGCCCCAAATTACTGTATGTACAGATAATTTTCTAAACATAATATATTAACGCGATTAAACTCATCACATGGAAAATGGATTATGTGTTTGCTGTGGGAAACTATTCTGAAATTGTGGCTCAATTATCGTATTCGTGTGCTGAGACGTCGGTTGCGTGTGGTTTAAGTTCGATGCTGTCGAGTCGAACGGCAATACAAATTGATTTTGAGCTCGCAATTGATTTATCGTTGGCGGCGGAGGTTTTGCTGCTTGAAATGGATTGTTTAAAGATGAAGATGCGACTGAACTTGGAGTGCTCAGAGGAGCGAATGGATTTCCTCCCAACGGCAATACTAGCAATTAGGAAATTCAATAAACATTTCTTAATTTTATGACAATATTTCAAATATATAAGTTTGTTTACAAAATAAATAAAATTTTAGACCATGAAGTGATTAAATAATCAGGTTTTTCGAAGTTTCAATTAAATTTAAAATTGAATTATTACCTAAATTCAAATAGATATTACTAATTGAATTTCTAATTTGCTATTTAAGTTATATCATACAAATTAAAATTAATGAATTATATTGTTGTTCAATTTAAAATTTAAATATGGATACATAATAATTTCTTTTAGTTGAAGATAAAATAAGAAAAAATACAATATTTTCTAATATACAAAATATTATCCAAACATCATTTATTTATATATTTTTTTGACATTTTCTTTACCTAATATTTAGATTATTTTGAACAACTGTTTTTTAAATATAAAATAATTAACTTAAAATATTTGTTAAGTGCTTAAGTGTTAAGTATTTGTTGCGAGTCGTTGAGCTGAGCCGCAGCTCGAGCTGGAGATGAATTTATTTGTTTTAGATAACTACAAACTCATTAATTTTAATCTTAAAATCTAATGAGTTGAAAAGACTTAACTGAGGTTAAATAGTATCATTTTCATAATTAACTATTTTTCTACAATTAAAGACAAAGAGCATAAACATTAAACATTTAAAAGCATATATTAAAACTGTTGCTTATTTATACTGTATATAGAAATCATTACTTTACAAATAATTTTGATATACTTTTATTAAATTATGATTTTTATTTCCTCTTACTTTTCCTTGAGTTTTTTTTATACATAATACTTTACGAGTTATAGTTTTCAGGAAAGCGTTCGCTTGTACTCAAATCCAAATTCCAGATTTTTTCCATATAAAGATAGTTACCCTTCTTTTATAATACTGAACTTAAAATACTGAACGTTATTTTAATCTAAAGTTATGTGAAATTAAATTATTCGAGATTATATTTGCTTGATTGCAATTTTGGATTATTCTCGATTAAATAAATGACTAAATTAAAAGGGATAATAAATGAGCCAAACCTGCTGTTGCTTTAGCGCTGACGAGTGCGTCCAAATTAACTAAGTTAGAATTAGCTCCAAGAAAGTTTTCGGGTGTCTTTCTTATCGATGAATTTGACATCAAATCATTAATTGGCGATTGAGTCCCAGTCAAAGGCTTCAAATGAGACACTATTTATGAAAAAAATTTTAATAAAAGATTCAGATCCTGATGGCAATAACTTTGACAATTTAGAAGATAATCATAAATTTAAATTAAATATATACATAGAAATATGTAAAAAATACTGATAGTACTCTAACTATTTAATATTCTTCGCGATCTAAAATAATTTAAATTTGTATAAAAAGCTTTATTTGAAAATTTTGGGGAATTCTATTTTATATTCCATAAACTATTAATTTTTCTATTCTTTTTTATTGAAAAATAATTTCAAAAAACTATTGAATAAAAATTTAATAATTCAGACTTTTTAATTTGAATTTATTCTACCTGTCATTTTCAGCACTTAAAATACTATTTAAAAGTAGAATATTTCCTTAATCTACTCACAAAGTGAAACTAATCTCTTAATTAAACCATATATTTAAATAAATGAATTTGTAGTTATTATTCTAATCTCTCATAAATTAATAAATTTTCGCTTAATTTAAATATAATAAAATGAATATAAACCTTAGATATTAAGCAAAATTGACACAAAATCATGGAATATTTATACCTGGACTCGAAAGGTTAGATTTATTATCACAATTAACAGAACTCCACGGATCAATATTGGTTGGGGTGTTATTGAGACTAGAACTCCAGGGATCGTTATTCGCTGATAAGGTTTTCGATTGCACATTATTAGGCCAATGGTCACCCGCAGCGATCGACATGTTTGGGGCACTTGTGGGATGTGGTGCTGGACTCCACGGGTCTTTCGGTTTGCTGGTCAGCGGCGGCGATGCCATCATTCCGTTGCCTTCGAAAATAGAGTTATGGGGTTTGTTATTCAGCGGTACACCCCATGGATCCGTTGGCAGAGTGGCAGCACTTGTTACTACATTTAAACTCAACAACTCGTCAACGGCTGACTTTTTGTGTGCAATATCCAACTTATTTCTCTCGCTCTCATTCAAAGCCAATTGCAGACGCAAGTCATCATTTTTGCGTTGTCTCTCCTCCTGTTCGGCCTCCTCTTTGCTCATCGCAAGAGCCAATTGAAGCTGTAATTCTTCCTCGCCTAAGGTCTGAGGCCTGGCGTTCTCCAACTCCGACGCGAGAGCGGCAGCTCTGGCCGCGGCACCGATTGAGTTCTGATCGCCAGACGAAGAGAGCGACTCGTGATAACTCGACGACGTCTTTGGGAGCGTCTCTCCAATCGCGCCACTGCTTCCCATGTAAGACATTGATTGAGCAAACCTCTCCTTCGCCTTTAAGGCTCGCGTCCTTTCGTTTTTAAGTTTATCCTCATCTTTGAGAAGAGCCACCAACAGTTTCGACTTCTCCCTCACATTCATGCCCTGATCCTTGTTCTCCTCGATGTACTGGAAGTCCTTAAGGGTCTGAATGGCGAAAATGTTTTCGCGGCACTGTTGGGCCACTTTCTCGCTGCCAGTCTTGATGAGGTACTCGAGAAGGACGAGCGCCTTATAGACGTGGCGCCAGTTCTTTCCGTGATCGTTGAGTCGCTTCCACACCATTTGCATGATCTCGGAGAAGGCGACCACGTTGTAGGTGAGGTCTGCGATCTCGCTCATCAGAGTGCTGGACGGACCCCACGGGTCGTTAGACGTCGCTTCCCTAACCTTCACCTGCGCGTCGCTGTAGTTCTTCACCACATTCTTCATATTACGCCGAATTCCCTGAACGTTAATCATTGTCGATATTCGATATTCAATTCTAGTTAATGATCACAATTACGTAACGATAGTAATGATGACTAACAAAATTAGTTCACAAATAAATGCATTGAAAGTGTTATTTAACTCAATGGAGGCCACACTTATATAATATAGTAGTACAATATAGTACAGTCAATACAGTCAACAACTCGTCCAATGTTTGCATTTATTCGCATTAGAGATGCCGTTCGTTGAATGCCACACACATTACATCACAACACGACTCACACTATTAGCACTGCATTTACCTAATTATCTGCTAAACCTTATTATTTATATGTAAATGTTTGCAATTAATTTATTATTATTATTATTATTATTTGTTAATAAGATAAGAGTACAAAATAATTATTATGGAAAAGTCGGTGACGTGCGTGAAGTGCAATGAAATGGGGATCAATTGGGTGTCGAGAGTGAAACCCAAATTATGTGTGGAAGAAATTTTCATATATGCGAAACATATTTGCTATGTTTATATCATGTTTACCATAAATCATAATCGAAATTATTACAATGGTTTTTGAATTAATAAGTTTTATTAAATAAATTATTATTTTTTTAATCATTAAAATGTCTAAAAAAGTTGTGTTCACTTGATATTTAAAAATTAACAATTTCATCACCAATCATATAATTTGACCACATCTCACATACATTTACATACATTTACCCTAATATTCAGCATTAATTTTATCAAAAGATTCAATGATTAAATTCATAAATTGTAATTATATCATACTTTTTACGTTTCAGTGTATCGCTTATTAATTGATTATATCTGCATTTAATATTGTTTTCTACATTTTTAGATACAGAATAAACTGTTAGATTTATGCTTTTATTATTTATATTAATTTTAGATTTTATTTTATACAAATATTTTTTAAAAATACCTATATTTTATAAACACAGACACGTGTTTGAATAACTTATTTGCTCACATCCCTAATGAGCGATACTTAGGGATTCAGTAGTTATGAGGTCTCGAACCGACGTGAGGGGCGCACGCATTTCACGCAATACGCTGTACACGACTGTACAGCGATTGTGCGATATATGCCGACCGCTCACTAATAACTAAATATCTTATTTGTTGCATTTTTCAAGATAACTATTTCCTAATTATTTGTAATTCAATTATTAGTTTTTTTTTCAAATCATCGCTTATTATTGAAAGCAATGATTGCAAAACTCGTGATTAGAAAGTAGTCGACAGACAGACTTGAATAGTGTTTGTGTTGATATAAGCGAGCAAAACATGAGCGCAAACGAGAGCGCAATTCTCGGCGACGTTAAGCGAGTGATTCTGGTGTTGTCTGGAAAGGGAGGTGTCGGCAAGAGTAGTGTCGCCACGCAATTGGCGCTCGCCTTAAGGGGCGCAAAGAAAAAGGTTCAAATCAATTCAATCGCAACTGTCTATTAATTGTTTTCAAATGAACGTCTCAATAGGTGGGCATTTTGGACATAGACCTGTGCGGACCGAGCATTCCTCGTATGCTTGCGTTAGAGGCATGTCATGTCGAGCAGAGCGATAAAGGGTTGGTTCGTTTGAATGGTGTTGTCATATCTGTTATTTGTGTGCCTTATGTTCAGATGGCTTCCCGTGAAAGTGGGCGCAGAGCCAGAGCTGAGCGTCATGTCGATCGGCTTTTTGCTGTCGGGTCGCGACAGTGCCGTCATTTGGAGAGGACCGAAGAAAAACGCTATGATTCGTCAGTTTCTAACGGATGTCTATTGGGGTGAATTGGATTACCTAATAGTAGACACACCTCCCGGCACTTCAGACGAGCACATCTCTGTTGTCGAGTGTCTCAAAGAGTACCGCAACCCTGACGGCGCTGTTTTGGTCACAACACCACAAGTACTCTTATCTTTATTAACTTAATTCTTGTTATTTCGTGTTATTTTTTGGTTACTAAAAGGCTCTATCGATCGGAGACGTTCGTCGAGAGATTACATTTTGCAAGAAAGGAAATATTCCTATTTTAGGAATTATCGAAAATATGAGCGGTTATGTGTGTCCACACTGTTCAGTATGTATTCAATTAAACTTATATTTTAATTTAATAGTGCATCATTTTATTTAAATTTTTGAATAACTATAATACATTTATTGTAACCTCAATTCTCATTTCACCCTCAATACGAGTCGATTAGATATTATTTTATAGATTTCGAAATACCTTTAATTAGTCGTAAATATTTAATACTTCTTTTAAAACATCAAATTGAATCTTAAAATCAATTCATTTTTTACTTTAGACTTTTTATTTTGAAAAATGTTTTCATTCATCAACTAATATTTATTTCAAAATTATGAACAAAAATTTACCAGTAATGATGAAAAACAGTTTATCGAGGCTAAAATTTTCAAAGCCATTTACACCTATCAATACTATTGATTCATTCTATTCTTCATTCATTCATTACATTCTATAAATTTTATTTCTAAATTAATAAACTAAAATATTTATTTTTAATATCTAAACTTAGCAAAAGGAATTAAATTCTAATAAAGCTAAATACTAAATAACATGATAATAATATTAATAGCAATATTAATATTAATAACAATAACTTGAATTAATATAAATGTTTTGATGTCCGGTATTAAATATTAATAAGAATAATACGTTTAGAATAATACAATTAATTGATTGTAATCTAAAGTTAAGAATCTCTTTATGCAACAAAGGAATGCACAAATATCTTTTCGAGCGGTGGCGGCGAAGCTCTGGCAAAATACGCTGATCTCGCCTTTTTGGCCAGCATTCCAATCGATCCGAAATTAGGAGAATGTGCTGACGATGGCGTCAATTATATAGAAAATTACGAAAATTCTGAAGCAGCACAACGATTTAAAAAAGTAGCACTAAATCTTATCGATGATATTGAATAAATTAATTTTTAAATTTATTGATGTAAATAATCCGTGGCTTAAGAGCCCATTTAGAGACGAGTCATTTAATATTTTGTTATATCTTTAATATTCATTATTAAACAAACTTCTTATTAAATAAAAGAATTTCGAGTCTTTAAGACACTCAGCGTTCATAGATTTCGAAAACAACTCGATTTTTATCGAATAACACACTTTCCAACATTGATTATCCGTTAATAAGATTATTAAGTCCGAAATAAATGAGGCACAAATAATTTTATTAATATTAACCTAAATCTGTTTGAATAAGTATTGATACTTATATGAATAATTACGACAGTCTATGCAAAAATATTTGCAATTGTTTAAAATTAACTCAACTATAAATACTTGATAACTATCTCGATGTAGTTGTTCTCATCAGTTTTATAATAAAAAGACTGACGATAGCGAGTGTGGCCAAACCTACTCCAGCTCTAACCCAAGCGGTCGAGTCGTTGGGAAAACAATGCTGAAGAGAACTATTAAATTTGAAAAATCACAAATTATCAAATTAAATATAGTTCAATAATGTGTAATTAACAGAATTACCTAAAATGCTGAGAGAGCCACGAATGGGTGGGTCTCATGAGCAGAACGTGCACAAGTCTTCGCAAATTCGGATACGCAGCCATAGTTCCTAATTTGACGTACACTTCTTTCGACAGTTCCTCCTCATTATTCACACTAAAATAATGAGGTGGCGGTAATTTGTATTTAGCACAAAATTCATCGGGTTGTAGTGTGTAGTGTTGTCTGACAGCTAATTCGTCGCTTTTGGCCGCAACTATCAGAACTGGCAGTTTTGATTCGATAAAATTTTTCTAAAGCAATTCAAATTAACGATTAGATCAATTTTTATTTAATGTAATTGTTATTTATGCAGTTTATTACCAGAAATATTCGAGCGATATATTCAAACGATTTCGAATCTGTTGAGTCATACATTAAACACGCGACATCACAAAATAATTCAGGTTCTGGTAAATTATCATTCAGACTCAATATATCAATCTCTCGAATCTGTTTAATAAAGTGTTTATATTTAGAATTAATCATTTAAATAAATTTCTCATATCATTCATTTATAATCATTAATGAATATATATCATAGTTAATAGTTAATTAAATTGTTAAAAAAATAACACTAAAAAAGCATTTATTATTTCTAATTAAAACATAAATTTTAATTAATATTTACTTACTATCAAATATTTTTCCTGGCCATAAATTTGAATATTATTGACTACATAATTAAAAAATGGTGAAATTTTCGTTTTGCTTGATTGTAGTTTGGATTGTTGTAAATTTTTGCCCAAAAAGCCTTTCATGAAAGATGTTTTGCCAGCATTTTCAGGTCCAATTAAATGACAAGAAAAAACATTGCGACTCGTTTGCCGTTTTTGCAAATCGATTCGTTTGTCTCTTGTGACTAATTATAAATAGATATAAACCGTTATATTATAGCATTACCGTTCATGTAATGTACCGTTATTACCATAATTTACAACTAACTTAATTATGAATATACATTAAGATGCTCATGCTTTAGGATAGAAAAATTTCAAATGATGTCAAACAAATTGAAATTGATTTCTGGTAATTTATTCGGCAATAATTTACCAGCAATTCATAAATTATATGTGATAAATACAATAAAATTTAAAGAAACAAAATTTTTAATAATTTAATTTAATTAATGAAAATATTTTCTAAGATTTTATTTAAAAATAGAATTTAATATTAATAGAAACTATTGAACTTAATCTAAATTAAAATTATTTAACAAATAATTGTTTAAATTAATAACTAAATCGTACATAGAATGTGGTAGAATTTTCTTAAATGACTATCACTTCTTTCATGGTTTCTCATTTATTTTTTAAAACTTTGATTTTAACTTTGATGTTATGTATGCCTCGTTTCGCGCTTTAAATATTTTAAATTCTGATAAACAGTATTGTTATGTATTATTTTTAAAAAATATTTTAATTTTATAATTAGTCACACATAAATTACATACGATAGAAAATTCTATCAAAAGATATTAAACGATTCAAAATCTTTAATTAATTTTTTAGTGAACAATTTAGATTAAGTTAAATTGATTTATTATCGAAGTTACAGACATTTTCATTTACTTGTCACAAGTCATCAAATAGGTGTCACAGGTATGGGCTAAACTGGTTTAGAGCATGCATTGATTTGTTTGAATTTGCTTTAATTGTCAAAAATTTCAAAAATTAAAGCAAAAAAGTATCAAACAGCTTCTAATTATATTAGAAAATTAATTATAGATGAAAATTAATTTTTTTTCTTAAAAAGTTTTGAGATGTAAAATTCATTTTCAAAAATTAATTAAAGATTAACATTATGTTATGTTAAAATTATGTTATCATTATTAATTTTCATCTATAATTAATTTTCTAATATAATTAGAAGCTGTTTGATACTTTTTACTAAATAATTCCAATATATTTTCATTCTTATTTAAAGGTCAAAAGTCAAGGTTATTTTTATCAATTAAACAAAAAAGTTTCTATTATTCAAAATCGAAATATTTTTACTCGAATGAAAACATAAGCCGAGTAACTTAATGTAACTTAATATGTGAGTAACTTAAGAAAATGTAATTCAAGCCAAAGCAAGAGATTATCTCAATTACCGTGAATTGATGAAAGTTGATTTTCTTCAGGTGGCGTAATATAACCCAAATAAGCGAGAAATTCAAATGTCTCCTCAACGTCTAGCGCTGCTATTAATCTGTACAATTTAACATTCATTATGTTCAATGTGTTAAAAGGAAAATACAAGGTCTTAAATAATAATAATAATCAACTAATAATTAAGTAAGCTGTCAACAATTATGTTGACTCTAATGATTAATGACAAGATTAATATAATTAATATATTTCCTCCTTTATAAAATAAATAAGAGAATTTTTAAAAGTTTAAAATCATCGTTACAATTGTTAGCAATTTCTTTAAATTTAAATAAATCACATTCTTGTTAGTTTCAATAAAAATTAATATCAAGTAATATGATATGAATGAAAAGCAAACTCACGTCCACATCGATAGAAAGCCTTGCATTGTGATCCAACCCTTAGCGTTCGCTCCCACTATTCCGGTTATGTCTTCAGTGCTCCATAAAGGTATTCTATCACAAACACTAAACAGATTTTGCAGCTCAACAGGAGAGAGAGCGCCGTCATTATCTTTATCATATTTAATAAAAAGCTCCTTTAAAAAGCTATATCCCTGTGGCGTGAGTTCAGTACTGCAACCAATAGGAATACTGATGTGAGGCTTTAAATATTCATTGTCTAACACAACGGTATCACTGTATCCGAACTTTCGGAGTACAGTCCACGTGGTTTCGTGTCTTCCTCTCTGAATAAATAATGTGTGAAGATATAAAAATCCCGAAAGAGTGAGGCCGTCATCGAAGACGCCGTCAGGAATGCTGCGTTTCACTATGTTTTTAACGTCTTCTAACGCTTGAGGTTGTAATGGAGTGTTGAAACATCTCCGTTGAAACCTATTTAATTCTTGATCATTTAAAATTCCGTCGTTATCTAAATCGCATAATTTGAAAATTCGAGTCAACGCCTTTTTACTGTTCTCCGTTAACTGCAATTTGGATGAAATTTATATAATTATATCGAATGCAATAAATATAATATACAGACATCTCTGTCTTCAGGTGAGTAAAGTGGAGCAGTTGGATGAAGAACAGCTTTTTGGGCGTAATAAAACAATTCAGATATGTTTTTCAAAGTTTTTGCCGAACACTACCAATTAATAAATAATTTTAAGCAAATAATTCGATGAGCAAAACGGCAAATACCTCGACACAAGTTTCAACTTCACAATATTGATTCATAATTGGAAGAACAACTTCTAAGGAACTATATTCGACTAAATCTGCTTTATTTCCAACTATAATGCAAACAAGTTATTATTTATCGTAATGTTCGAGTAATGGACAAAATTAATATAATTAAAATTACCCAATACTACAGGCGTATTGTGTTCTTCGCCCAAATGATCGCGAATATATGGCAACCAAAAGGTCGTTATCTAATAGACAACAATTCAAATAAATTAATTTATTAAAGCGCACAAACGAATGCATACTTTTTCAATAGTGTTGTCGTCGTCGACGGCATACACCACGCAAATCACATTCGCTTTACGTATTTCATCGATGAGAACGTCTTCGGACTGTTCTTGAGCTGACATTTCAAGCGTAAACTCGTGAGATAATTGCATGTTTTTATTATAATATTATTATTACCGGAATAGTCGACGATTTGAGTGGGAATGCGTTCGGGCGTCACGTCGGGAGGGATAGTGATCTCTTCAGCTCTGGCCGGAACATCATCGGCAAAGTCTTCGCTCACCAGTGAATAGATAAGTGAAGTTTTTCCCACACACGCTATATTATCGATAAAAGCGATGAGAGAGGCCTCAAATGGGCATAAAGTGGTCACAGAGTGGCCCACATATCGATACTTACGTTCGCCGACTAATAATATTCTCACGCTTTTCTTTCCATTTTGGCGAACCATTGCTTAACGCAAATCGTCATTCAATGGCATTAATCAATGATATCAACAAATGCTCATTAAATGATGGTTCGCTTCACTCGTCGTTTTGCGCCAAAATTTACATTTTCAGTGCGCACCACATATCTTAGGCTGTCTTTAATTAACTATTATAAAGTAATATTGAGCTCAAGTAACATAAAAGATGACAAAATCTAAGTAATTGACGTTAATATAGATGAAAATAAACGCTAAAACAGTTAAATACCGTTAAAATAAATGGACATATTATATAACAAGAGTAACAGAAAAACTCGTTATGCTTTCACTCATGTCGTCACGAACACCGCTATACAGGTGTAGAGATGTGCGCTTCAATTCAATTCTCTGCAAACCAAATACCGTAAGTTCTCGTGTATAACACGAATGCCTAGAAATTAGTAATTAAACGATAAAGAAAAATTCAGTAATAGCTGAGACGGACTCGAATATAAGACCAACTTTAATATATTTTTATTATGTAAAATGAGGGAAAAATCGTAGGATTTTTGGGTAAATGGATATCATTGATATACTAAATCTGTTCCGATAAAAAGAGATTCATATGAGAAGATTTGTGAATAGTTTGCCGAATGTTGGGATAGCGTAACAATAAATTGTGTCAAAAATGAATATTGAGCTCAGAGATATGTGATTATCAAATGAAGAATTAATAGAAATTAAATTATCTGATAATAATACAAGTGATGATGAATCTGAAAGTTATGTTCTGTAATTTCAATTACAGAAAATTTTTCTGAATTAAAATTGAATGTGAAGAGGGATTCGATAGATTTGATTAAAATATTAAATTTATTGAATTGTATTTTCTTAAACGATAAATGAAATTTTTCATTTTTATAAGGATATATCGTGTATAAGAAGAACTCAATTATTCTTAGAGAGTTAACTTTTTTCTTTAGATAAGATGGTCTTATCTACAAGAACTTAGGGTTTTAAAGTTTACGTAAATGCGTGAATATTTATTGATGTTATATATTAATGTTATTATCTTTAGTGTTTTAATGTCATTATCAAACTTCATATCACTAGTGCATGGAATTTAAAATATAAAATAAAACTTGTTTATACATATTATTTATTTTTTATCGATTTATAAAACATAAAGCATTTGCTTAACTCCGAAATTAATATAAAATAAAATAAAATCTATTTTTAATATCGGATGCTTTATTATTCATTTAATTATGAGTTACACGAGTATTGAGAAAAACTAGGAATTTTACATTATTTGTAATTAATTACTGTTTGCAAACTTTAAAATAATTTAAGGCTTTATTTTTGAGTAGTAAACAATCAATAATTTTAGTACTATAGTTGAAAAAGCAATTAAAATAATTATCTCATAGGGTAGTACCCTATTATAGGGTTTAAAATGGAATTAGTGTTGGTCAGTATAGGGTCAAAATGGTTGTAAATTTGTATCATTAATTATAGATAAAATGTTTGAATTTTAGGATTATTTTGATCAAATAAATTTTCAAATAGAGATCTTAAAGTTATATTTTGTTTTTTCAAATATTGCAAAACTTTCTTTTTATTTAATTTTAGTTTTCAAAGTTTTGTTAAATATTGTGGAATAAATTTATATATATCTAATAAATCATTGTGAAATTTAATAGTTTTAATAAACAACACTTTTTGTATATAAAATGCTAAATTCTACTGAATTAATGAAAAATTTTACTTATTCAGGTAAATTTGGGTACATATTTCGAATTCGGGTAATCCGGATAAATTGCCCAAATTCTCGTATATTATTCGGGTATATTCGGATGTATCAGAATTTACCCATTCCTACTTATACCAAAAGATGTCAAAAAGCTAAAGCTAGCTTAAGCTGAGCTCAAGCTCAGGCAATTGTTTTGAATTTTCAGCTCAACAAATAGGGAATATAGTACACATATTATTTACTACATAATGTACTGTATGTAAAGTTTAAGCTCGCAATAAATTAGTATAAGCTCAGGCAAGTTCAAGCTCAAGCTTATGTTAGTGAGCTTTGATCTGATGCTAATGTAAAATATAAAGTGTTTACCATTTTCATTCAAACATTTTTGCACAACGATTTAACAATTTTTTATCGGGTTTAGTGCGAGTGTCAATTAGCGCACTGACCGTAGAAAGCATTTATTGTTATTTTTAGGTACCCGAGGTCAGGGGACACCCTTCGGTGACATTTGGACGTTAGTACTCGGTTCGGGAGTTATGTCGAATTTTCGATTTTCGTCAAATGCCGGTATACCCCGTTTAAACCGTTTAACAAAATCATAACAATATCTAATTGCAATCATTAATTTATAAATTAAAATTAAACCTTTAAATTTTAAATTTCTGTTTAGTGAATTTATTAAAATGTTGTATAAAAGAAAAATCAAGTTTAAATGTTGTATAAAAATTAAGTTTTATTTACAATAAACTTGTAATAATAATCAAAAATAATAATAATAATAATAAAAACAATTATGCGCATAACATGAGCTGATTTTAACATTAATTATATTATTCTCGGGTTCCTTAATCGCTCACTACGTTCGGGTTAATATATCTTATTGTAACAAGTTTTCCATTGTTAATAAAGAAGATAACGTATATTAGTCTCTAATATAAAACTTTGTCAAAATAAAAATTTAAATAAGCTTCCTTTTATTAATAAAGAGTATTATTCTTTGATTCTATTTCCACGACAGTAAATTTGGCCCACTTATGATTCGTTCGCCTCATCGGAGGGGGGCGTCGGGGACAGCCAGACATCTCAAATCCATAGCTTTTGCTAAAATCAGTTAAAAAATTTAAATTACAAAACGATTTTGATTTGCTATTCAATTAATAATTTTAATTTGACCAAATATAAACAAATTATCTATTTTAGTTTCAAAACCTTAAGTTTGAAATTTCTTTAGAAATTGTTATTAAACTATTTTTACCAATTGAATTGAGGAGAGATTTTTCAGTTTATATTATAAACAAACAAAGTGTTTACTCGTATTTGTCTAGTTTAGACCAGTTTAAAAAGTTTAGGGCAGTTTTAGACAGTTTAGGCCGTTTTCCTTTGTTAATAAAGACTAAGACTTATATGGTTGGGAATCACAAGCGGTTCATATGTGGTGGTATCACAACATTTTCCCTTTAATTAAGTGTGAAGCGAGGGGATGAGTGTATTGAGATTATACATAGATTGTATATATTGTATATATACATATAACTGTATAAAATGAGAAAATTCTTCCTCAAAATTTCAAAAATTCTTCTTCAAATTTTTATTTATTGTATATGCATTTCGATGAAAAAATCCATTTTAATGAACACCAAAACCCAACAAGTTTATGGAAATTATAGATCATAATTATAGATCATTAATAATGTATCGATACTTTAAAACTTCAAATCGAATGTATATTCAACTACAACAATGTAATTGTTGGCTATAATCTTACAGACTTATACCGCACATAAACCGCACTTTATATTATATCAGGATATACAGTCATGAATGGTTTTTATGAACTCGTTTGGTTTTCAGAATTTGATTCATAAAAACCATAGTTCATATAAAGCATTATAATCATGTGATTTAGACATTCATAAGCTTTTTTTAGAAAACTCATAGAGAATACCTGGTAATGACAAGCCGACACTATGTTAAACACGCTGTACTCACTAATTATTATATCCTGTTTTATTCATCAACAATGAAACTAATTTCTTAGTGTATAATTAATTATATTTTGGATTTTATTTGAATGAATAATATTAAATTATTAAATGTTTTTGAAATAAAAAAAATCTATTTTATGCTCTATTTATATTATGATTTATAAAAATATTTTATTTAATTAATAATTACAATAAATAATGTAGTATTATTAAAAATTTAAAAACATTTCTAGTAATAACAATTTACATTTTGCTTTAAAAGTGAGTGTATTATTATTTAATAGTATAATTTATCTGTTAAATTAAGCATACATTTGTTTTGTTAATAATAATAGTTTAAATAATAAAATTGCAATTATTTATAAGAAGCAATTAAAAATTAATTTGTTAAATTATTTATTGACTCATATGTAATGTAAATGTATTGCAAGTATTTCTTTCCATAAAGCCTATTGACAAAAATTATTTATATTAATTATTAATTTTATTAATGCTGATTAATTTGCTAATTTTGGACTATTTAATGATCATATATTAGCATCGAATAAGATATTAATTTTAAGCATTATTATAATTATTATAATAAAACAGGTTTTGAGGATTAATATAAGAAGAATAATTTTTTTTCAAAAATAAATTTAATAACTTATGCTAAAGCATCATAAAATTATAACTATAATCATAAATAAATCATTTTAAGTAAATCAATAGTCTTTAGTTTACTTAAATAAAGAAAGTATCTTAAAGTCGATAAAACATTGGATAATTGCATATTAGATTACATTATAGCGGACAAAATTTTACATCGTATGGAATAAATTCTTAAGATTTAAAATCTTTGAGACTTAATTTTTTTATTATTAAATTAAAATTTTAATGAAGTTGTTGTCAAAATGTTATCTTATCTTATCGTTAGCTCATAGATTATTAATTGAACTTAAATCTTACTTTTTTGAATTCTATATTAATAATTAAGTTAAATTTAATTGTAAAAATTAATTGAATCTCAACGTAAACTCCCTTAATGTGAATTATTTTTTTGATGAACGAAGAGCTTCGCGTTATTCGGGTTATACTGTTTGATTCAATAAGACTGAACGAAAGAAATGTACGCCAATTGACGACTTTACACGTTAGTGTGTGCACACTATAAAATGCTAGATATGGGCATAGATATGATCACGAAAAAGACTCTTCCCTGTCGAGCATACAGATGTGCAAATAGATATACGTGCGTGCGATTGCGATTGTATTCAACACATTCATTCATTTGATTTATTAATTATTTGTTAGGTTAAGATGAAACGATTTGAAACTATCTCTAAGATTGTTAACACTTTGTTCTCATTAATGCCATCATTTGTTAGCATTGATTTGTCGACAATAGTCGACCTGTAGTGCCAGTCTAGTGCTGTTCGCCCACTATTTTATCATTAGTGTATGCGTAGTGTTCGCATAAATCATTGTCAAACAATCGCCATAACTCTGTCATAAATATATTTTTCGCTCGCATAGTATTAATCATGGCATACAATTAAGTATTTTCATTTTCATTTAATTTGCTCAATAATTTATTTTAAGATAAACAAAAGAGAGTTATTATTTAATATTTTTGTTGTTTTAATTTATGGCTTGAATGTGAGTGTTTGCCGGCAATTATGGTGTAGATTATAGTGTGCGCTATTCATTATTAAAAAACATTAGAAGAGTAAGAAAAACAGGCACTGTTTACAGATCCGTTTCAATGTCTATATACGTTTTTTATGACAGCTAACTATAGTTAGAAATGAATGCTCGAATACTTGAAATGTGGGTTTCGTTTCGAACACTACTTTCGTTTTTTTTATGTTTGGATCATATTCTCGACGGAAATACACGCGCATTCTCTCCGCACAAACAAAATTTGGCTTTTAATTATGAAAAATGTTGAATTATGTTGAAGTAAAAAAAGCGTACAAATTACGCAATTAAAGGCAGCCTTTTCTGGAGTGTTCATAATATTGGCATCACTGCTATGTGCGACTCTATGTGCGACTCGACGTGCTGTACCGTTACTTGCATTGATAAAGGAGAGGGAGAGGCAGAGGGAGAGCACTACTGTCAAGGTCTTCATTGATCGCTCAGACAAAGCTCTTCTGTTTCCTCGCCATAGGAGAGCACTGTTTGCCTTAAATATGTTTTTAATGAAACTTACATTTGTTTCATTCATTTATTTCAATAAACATAAGATATCAGGCATTAAATTCATATCAATATTGCGATTGTTATAAAGAGAGAGAAACATTGAAATTAAAAGATTTTCACTTTATATCAAACTGTAAAATAAGACAAAGAGTTAAATGAGGTAATGGTTTAGAAACAGTTATTCGTTTCGAGTTTTGTCAAGTTTTTGTCCCTTTAATTATATTAATTATAGCGTATAAAGTTTTTGTTTTCGAGTTAAAGTGACAAATGAATGGCTTGATAGCTATTTTTTAAGCGAAATTGGCTCACTTTGACTTGAATAGCGTAGTATTAAAAAAGACAAAACGAAACATCGATTCAACGTATTATTGCTGTGAAAAGTCGAGCAAAATTGACGTCAAACTGACGCACAGCTGAAAAGGGGGACGAAGTGTGTGCACATCTATGAGAGCGTTATGAGAAACTGGAGTACATATACGGCACATATACTACATATACTACATGTACAGCACATATACTAACTTATACGACACATACAATACAGAGTAATACAGAGCAGTATTATATTGGCATAGCTTTGTGCAGTGCTATTAATGTTACGCCGAATAGCTTGCACTTGCACTTGATATTCATTCGCACCGATCGGCCACCGCTCGGCCGCAGTTGACCGCCAAACACGTTCACTGCGGCGGCGAACGAGTGGACGCGCCGATTGTGGGCTCACCGGACGGCAATTGTCGCTTACAATAGTGTGATATTGGTTGACCTAATTTCGATCGGCACTACTTCTTGCGTTCGCGTAGTGCGCGATAGGGCGGCACATAAAACAGTGGCGAACATGTTGGCGAGCGGTGAGTGTGGTATCGCTTCGGATGCAGTCCTGTATCTCGTGTCACACAGAGTGAGCGCTTCCTCATCACTAACTATTCAGCTCTAGTCTCGATTCGATTCAAGCCAAGTCTGACAATATAGGCATATAACACACAAACTTTCATTGTTTTCTACTTTTGTATCTATTTTTCTACGTATGCATTGCCAGCATTGCCAGCATAGCCATCATCAACAACTCTAACTCTTATCAGTTTGTCCACCAGTCTGTCATCGCGTTTAGTGAGTGGTAAGTCATCTCTTTTCTTGACTTCACTTTCATATCTGTGCCATATATGTGTGTGATGTGTGTGTGCCATACGTTTAATTACAATTTAATAGCAATTGATAGCAATTGATAGTGAAATGTAAGTCACGAAAGACTTATTAGGGAGTTGTGGGCCTCTCTTGAGTTCTTGCATCGCTTCCAAGTGATGAGAGCCAAAGAGTACAGCTGTTGAGGCATTTGGAACAAACAACCACAACATCTTAAAATAGCGCATCTATTTTTTGTTTCAATATGTTAGCTATACATGCGATAACTGTTAGCCTTCCGGTTGAGAGTGTATTTCGAGAGCCATTCAAAAACGCCCATTCAGTGCACACTCAATACCGCATCACATTCTCTCACTCTCTCTCACTCTCATTATGTAATAACGCGTTATTATAGGCATCGTTGCATTCAATGAGCAGTTATACCACTGTTTAATAATTGTTTCGATATTTAATAATTGAATCAATTGCTACGCAATTGAATGATTGGCTTTAACGCAAATCAAAGGTGTCCTTAAAGTATTGCAACTCTGCTTCTGATACCATATATAATAATTATTTCATATCTCGCACACACATCGCATTTAACAGCTTATCTGATGTCCTTCGCTATGATTTCTGTATTAAATAGTAAGCGAAAAAAATATCTTATATACTGTACAACATTTTATCTGTTCAAATAAAAATAAACCTAAACCTATGCTGTATTCGTGTCAATAAGTTTTCATTTGTGAATATTTTGCTTTCATAATACTCTATGCTAATGATTATGGAATCGCTTAACTAATATCAATCTGTGAATTGTAATAACTTTAACTTATAATTACTTGAATTGTTTAAAGAAATTCTTACATTTGTTAGGAATTTCGCTTAAAATGACATCAATTATTATACGTATTAATAATAAAAAATTCTAGCTTTTGAAAGACTGAATTCGATGAAAAACACAATAGAAATCTTTTTTTATTGAATATATTAAATCTAAACGCTTAAAAGTTTGCTTTATTGTATATTTTAAATAAATCATATTTAAGTATTATTAATTTGATAATATATAATTTATATGAACTGAATGAGCATTTCTTATTTAGAATTGTAAGCGCTTTGAGAGTCGCATAAATAGATGCGTTTGGTTTGACCTTAATTTAACCTTTCTCTATATTTTCATATAATTCTCTATATAATTATATCGATTGATTGTTAGCTTCGAGAAAGATTAATATATATATAATATGGATGTATAGAAGTTTATAGCATTAAAAGTTGTTTATTTAATTTATAATTACGAAATTATAAATGGTTATTACGCTAAATTAGCATTTAATGTCAAAATAACATGACACTTGTTTTTTTGGCTGTATTGTGGCATAAAAATAACAATTACGCATATTTGATATAAGACTTGTCTACAAAAGTGAGATTTATTGGATTATACAACGCAGTTATCGCTCATTTATTGAATATGCAAAGTCACTCGAATGGGCAAATGACAAAGCAATACGACAAGTATTTAATGCAATAACATGGGAATTTTTAACTTACAATTAGTGTCAATTCATTTCTATTTAATAATTAGCACAAATGAGAAAGTGTTTTGTTAGTATATTAATTAAAATAATTATTTTGATTAACTTTAAGTCTTAATTTCATCAATAATTTAATGCTGTTCGACATCTTTTGGACATATTGTTAAGAATTTATTTTATTCGCAGCATATATTTTTAAATTGACATAATAGTCAACTAATTTAATTCAGTTTGACTATTGTTTTTTATTTAGCTTTTTGTTTTATGTATTCTTATAAACATTCATTTTGTAAATTCTTTAAGATTCTTATGAATAGAGTTAATCTAAAATAAATTATAATAATTTGAATTCATTCACTTTTTAAATGATAAACATAAACAGTGCAATTGACAACTGTAACTGTAAATAGTAGTAACGAATTAAAATCTTAATTACATTATTTGACAAGAGTGTAGCTGTAACTGAGGCTGTAGTGAGGCTTTCTTCGTGTGCTGTAGTTTTAAAGAATTTTATGCTAAAGTGTGTCTTACGTCAAATGTGACGGAATATTTACTATTTAGCAGATTATATAGCATAACACTGTTTAACATCACATGCCATATATATACATGTATATGGCATATGGCATATGCTAATCAAAACTTGAACATTCAGTTTAATGGACGCTTCACATCGTATCGCACTTTATTATCGTTTTCGTCATTCTAGTCGTTTATGTAATTCCATATCAATAACAATAAGTTTGCATTAACTAAACTTTTATGATTTTGTCTTTAGATTATGCTTTATTTAATAGCATACCATTTAGATTCAAATGCTTGAATTAAATAAAGTAAATCAAAATAAAACTATATTTTGCAGGAAAAAACGATATATTTTGAACAGATTTTATAAATTTTAATTTGAAAATTAATAATAATAATAATTATTATTATTATTTCAATTTTAATTCATTATATTAAAATCTAATTTAATATTAAACGCATAAATTCATATGATATCACTTCAGTCATATTATGTCACTTTCAAAAGCTTGTAGTGTTCTCTGGGAACAGAATTGATAAGTCAATAACAAAAAGTATAACAATTTTAATTTATACGTTTACTTTTAGTGAACGTAAAAGTGTCAATATTGTATTACAAAATTGTAAGTTTCAAAAATATATATTAAATAATTACAGATTTAGTTAATGCTTAACTATATATCATTTCAAATTTAGACCCTGACCGGCATAAAGTGAATTCCCGGTCACCTGATCGACACTTCATTCTCATAACATTTAATCACAATGATATGAAATTAGTAGAAAATTCAGTCTGTAATGATGATGAATCTAAAACTTTGTCTTCATTACACAATGTAATCTTTAAAGTTGGAAAAACAAAAATTTTTGCCAACTAATTCGTGTGCGTAGTAATATGTTTAAAAACACTTTCTTGTCCGTAAATACCCGTTCTTGGTTGGGATGAGACTATTATAACTTAATATTTTATTTAATTATTGCCATTTTGACCAAATTCCCGATAAGACTTGTTATATTTTGTTGATATTATTTTATTTTCGGAAGGATGGTTCAACTGTGCGCCCAATCATTGCCAAATATAACATATAACATATAACATCCGCAATCTTTGACAAACATTAATATAATTACCGGAACTATTAACAACTTCAATGTTCAACTAAGAAAGGGGTATTTATTAGATTGAAATAGTGTCTAAAACGTAATTTTAGTTTTTGTGAGAATTTTCTCCTCACATAATTTAGGTTTATGCCCAGAATTATACCCAGAGTTCAGGCTTAGGGACAATAATTGAATCTATTGATTAGCAATAAAATTAGTTGACCCGCCAAAAAAACTCTTAAGTCGTGAATTGATTAGCAAATGTCGTTTAAAGATTAATAGCAATTATAAATTTTTTAAAAATGGTTTATCTTTTTTAACTAATAAAAAGCATGAGCATTAAAGCGTTGGTTACTTTAGTTTCAGCATTATATAAAGTTTTGAATAAAACATACAGTTTTTATGAGTAAAAATATATTGATATTTAAAGCAGTTATTATACAAGCATTAAATTTCATTATTTTATTTTCATTTTTATGTGAGAATCTATTAATATTTTATTGTTTTAGAAAACTCATGTTACTAATGAAATATTAATAGTAAAGCTTATTTGTCTTACTATTTACACGTTTGTTTATTAAACAAATAAGTATTAACCAAAAAAAGCAAAAAATTTATGAACTACTTTTTGATGTCTACAAAATTTTTTCCGAAAGATATAATGCTTTTCATAAAATAAATAATTAATATTTTTGTAAAATTTTTACAAATAAATAAGAAGCAAATAAATAGAATATATGCTTAATATTGTGTAATTTATATTTTAAGTAAGGATTTATATTCCAACACTCTATTTTCAAATACAAATTTATATTATAATTTTATACATTTTACTTAAGAGATATCAGACTTAATGAACTTAAAATATGCACAAAATAATAAATTAGTTAATAAATTGATTTGATATTTTATTTTATTTTAAATTTTTATGATACACTCAACGATGGGTTTTATGTACAGAATAATTTCAAAAAATTGTACATAAAATCCAAATGTACATAAAATTAAATTTTATTTTACATTAATTACAATTAAAGTAAGAATTTTCGTTTTTTAAATTTTG
>JAQIYA010000010.1:0-51165 GCA_034699355.1 Microtritia minima | reverse complement strand
AATTTGATGGTTTTGATTAGAATATTAGAGATATCTAGAATAAGTTTGTATATATTTTTTGAAAAATTAACATTTTTTCATCGATAGTCCGCGGGCTATCGTCGCATATTTAGGGTATTTATTATTCAAAAATATGACATCAAATATTTACTAAAAAGGACTCAAATACTTCATAAGAATACGAAATAAACAATAGAGTCACTGCTTTTATAAGCGATACATAAACTTTTATCATCTTAATTAATATTGATAGCAGAATCAGTGAAATGTTTTCAATGTAGACATGATTTGTTTCCATATTTTCTTTGATTAATTTTGTGAGTTGGGAGACGTAATCAAAGAATCATTTTAAAAACTATTCTTTATAAAATTCAATTATCCATTCTTAAAAGAATAAGAAAAAAGAAGTATAGAGTAATTTTACCAAAATAATGCAATTATAACTCCCTTTGACTTCCTTTACTCTTTTTTGGCTTTTATACAATAAATAAAAGATTTCAAAGTTCTATAGAAATGATTGAAGATATTTATTTACTTGAATCTCTTTGAGAGTGACATATATTTTTTTGCAACTAATCCTGAATATGGTTTATGATTACAATTTTTTGTCGTTATATTGATTTAATGACAAGATTTAACGTCAATTATTAAAACAATTACACATTTTGATTATTTATATGTTTGCTAATTTAAGCTTATTTATGCTTAATTTTTATGTCACTCTAATGACAAATTTTGTAGCTTTTATGGACTTTGTTTGTAAGTTTCTTAATCTTATATTATTCATTTTATTACTTTGTATTTTAAGTTTGATAATTGATACATTATCACATAATTAAATATGGCCTCTATTTTAAAAAATTTGTTCATTTATCTAACTTTGGCAAAATCAGTCATTATCTTTTTCATGAATCTCTATGATTAATTGAAATAATAAAGTGAGTCAGTCTTATATTTGTATACGTCTCTAACAATACTTTTAATCGTTAGATTTTATTTTTTGCAATATAACTAAACGAACTGATTTATAACTAATAAAATAGATTTGATTTAAAATTTTATCATTGTTTAAATCTCTATTGAATATCATTTATGCTTTATTTTTCAATGTAAAATTAAATATTAAAAAATTAATTCTTTGCTAAAAAGCAAATGATGTTTTTTTCATCTTTCTTTTTATTTGGTGACAGTAAATTATAATAGTGACAGTGTCAGAAAAAACTTTTATACAACTGACAATGTGTTTAAGGCAAATGATATTGTTTAGAAATCTTTATTATTATTTTGATACAAATAATAATATGTGAGATTAAGAGTATTTGTGCGTAAATGATATTTTTAATTGTTGACTTAAATTTTAAATAGTGTTTTATAATTTTCATTATTTTTTAATTTGAATAATAGTTAGCCCTTGCGAAAAGTTAATTTGTAACAAAATTCATTTATGAATACATTAATAACATTTTTATGGCGCCAAAATTATAACATAATAATTTAAACATTATGTTATACGCTATTGTAAGTATTATTTTAAACAACTAATCAATTGCTGAAATAATGATATTGAATTATTGTGAGCAAACGATGCAAAGAAAATTTATTCTCAAAATTAAATAACAAACAAAAACTATTAAAGAGATTGCAAAAGTAACGCTTACTTAACGTCTAAAATTATTTAACTAAAGTGAGACTTATGACAGGCTTATGACTAAAAACCGACTTTTTTATAAATATTAATTTAAATTGTCAATAATTTACTTTAATGCAAAATGTTTTTATGCTTTTATTAAACTTATATTAAACATTTTTATCATTTAAGTGAATTTTCTTTTGTTATAAATTTTTAAAATAAAAATAAACTTATTTAACATTACATTACATACAGAATAAAATTAGAAAAGTTTATTATTTATAAATTACTTAAAAAGTTTTAGCTTCACATTATAAACATTTTAGGAAACAAAATAGGAAAGAATAATAGTAAATTATTTTCGTGCATTAAAATTAATTCATTTAATAATATCTAATGTGAAAATTGAAAATAATAACTATTTTGTTGCCATAGATTTACAACATTGAGTTATAATCTATTTTAATGTATGATTTGTGTAAGATTTCTACTTTCATGCAAACTATCGCTATGCTTTATAATTTTGCATTATTCGGACATTAATAATGCCATTTAAAAAATCTCTATAATTAACTTATTAAAATAATAGTGTGAGTGTGTATAAAATTTTTGAGTATTTTTATCTAAACAATTGATTGATTGACTTTATAATATAAAGTCAATTTATATTGTTATTAATACTGTATCTGCTTATATAATATCACTATCAATAAAATATGCATAAAATTAAAAAGTAAAGACATTGTTGTCAACATCACTCCTTAGAAACATGCTGTGGAAAGAGATTGCATTTATTATATAAAGATTACATTAATGTGAAAATCAATTGATTTCTACTGCTTTTGAATAAAATTTTAAATTAGCATACATAAGCTCACTATAAGCTCAATTAAAAACTAAAAATGTCAACATATATAACATCAATAATCGAAATATTTATTTGAATGGGGATTTGAAAAGTCTGTTTCCTTACAACGTTAGAGCATATACAGAAAAGATTGCATTTTAGTGAAAGGTTTACGGAGAGCGTTACTGTCGGTAACTACAGCTAAACGATATCGCAGACAAAGATAAGCTTTATTTGTTAAATAACGGATAAGCGTTTGGATAAGCTATACAGACGTTAGACGTGCACTAGTGGTTAGTGGTTTAACTTTTTAAAATTATTTTTACATAATATTATAATCATATCTACTTCTGTATAATAGACCACAAACAATACAAACTAAAGTTTTCCCAAATTATTATTCCCAAGTCATTCAAATTAGAATATTTAGAAATTTTAGAATATTCTTGCACTACACTATGTTAGTATAAATTTAAAACTGAAAATTTTATCACTTTAGTTTTTTCTTAATTAAATCAATTATTTTAGCGTAATATTTATATTTAAGTTTAATAAAATTCAGTTTACAGTACAATTAAAATTCAGCTTTTGTCGCATATAATTAGCGTCTGATTAATTGCTATATTTTTACATATCAATTGCAGATTAGGCTTAAAATATTTTGAACAATAGTAAATTTCTTTTTTTTTAGAAAATTTGAAATATTGATACAGTATTTTTGATAAGTCATTAAAATTAAAAACGACCAAAATTTGTTGCAAACGTTGAGAAGTTGTTTATTTGGCTAAGTGTGTGTAATGAATGAAAAAACGTTTCCGTCATGGACATCATTATCTAAAATTTTTTTTTGGCTCTCGAAAAAACTCATTTGATATAAGCGAAGCGCAATCTAAAACTCTTTCGTTTGCCAGCACTCAAATTAATCCTTGCGCGCACTAATTAATCCTTTTCTGAGCAGAACTCTCTCCGAAATGAATTTTTTCTCCTTCTATTGTGAGAAACTCTAATCTCAAATTTCTTTTATGTTTGGCAACAAATTTTGAACAATACCTATAGAATGTGTTCTCGCATTTTTTATGGTGAAAGTGAACTAAATATCGTCTCGAAACGAGTGTTTACTTATCAGAGAAATATGATAATAAGATAGTTAGGATGGGGAGAGCGAAACATAAGTTTGAAAATAAGTTTAATTCGTTATGAGCGAGAACTGCCGAACGAACAAAAAAATCGATGCATTAGTAAAGCTATTTTCTCAGTTCGTCTTTTTTGTGCGAAATCAGTGACGCGCGAAGTGATATAAACATATTTAACGCGCACTCAATGATTCGACACTTAATGTCATAAATCTTTTATTTCATATTTTGTATGATACAGAAGAAAGGACACGATTGTGCACGACTTCGCTATTGAAAGGCCAACAGAGAGCCAAACACTAGCCGTTAAACAATTTTTTAAGCCAAAAATAATAACGAGATAAATAAATAATTACGAATCGTCACACAGAAATGTCTTATAGCGCTCATCCGAAACTCATTAACACTTAACGTGTTTTTCCTCGCAATTTACTGCAAAAGTAGATATAAGTTATGTGCGGCATATATTTTGTTTGAAACTGAAATGTGGTTAACTATTGTTTAGTTGGGGCGCTCAGCGATCGATATAATATCACTGCTGCGAAGAAATTACACGTTTCTCACTCTCGCATTCAAATAGAGCTGATTCGGTGGTGCGAGTTATTGCTTCATTTGAATTATGCTCTCTATTATGCGATGCTATGAAAATTATTTATACCCAAATATTCAGCGAGTAATGCGTTCGCAAATCTGTCTCGCCTTAGATTTGGGCGAAAAACATTATTCTCGCCAACACAACAACAACAACAATGAAAAAAGTTCTCCCCTTTTATGAATTGAAATGTCAAATATGTTTGGTTTGGGCTCACATTTTGATTGGCTGTCAAAATAGTTATCATGTGAAATGTGTTATATTAATAATGTAAATGCGATGAAATCGCGATCGACTCTCCAACTCTCAAACTGGCGCTATTCCTACTCACTTGTCTCGCTTAAGTTTGCTGCTATGGTTCGCGCAAACTCTGGCCATCAGATCGAAGCCGACTGTGTGTGAGTTCACGAGAGAAAGAGTGAAGATTGCAGTTCTGAAAAGATACAGTTTTTGAAAGTTGAGTGCAATGCCTAACACTGTCTAACTCTCCAGCAGTAAGTTATGCTCACTTCTCGCACTTTCTTCACTCATTCTTTGCTCTATATATCGAGTCAGTAGTAATGATTACAGCAGCGAAAGTGGGCTAAAAGTGTGCCAATAATAATATACATTACGGCACAAGTGAAAAGTTGCTCAAAAAAGTCGAAATGAAACACTTTTGGTCCACTAAAACCTATCTTTATCTCAGTCTGTTTGCCATTAAAACGCTGCCAATAGTATGCACTTCTGGTAAGTGTTTTGCAAATAAAGTTTTGCACGCTTTTGTTAGCGTTGTGTTTGCTTTTAATGGGCAAATCATAGTTAATGATTGATAATTTCTCAGTACTGCTGAGCGAACCGCAGTTCGTTGTGGAGCCGCCGAACTCAGTGGACTTCTTCAACAGCATGCAAATGGTGGTGCAATGCGTGGGTTCGAGCGACTCTCAAATTAGTTGGCACAAGAGCGACGGCAGCGATGGCAGCAATTGGTCAGCGGTGGGCAATATAACCGGATTGCGAGTAATGCGCTCCAACTCTCTCGTGTTTCTTCCGTTTCGCCAAATTGATTACAATTCTGATATTCATTCATCGATTTATCGATGCTTCGCCAGCAATACTTTCGGAACAATTGCCAGCAGAAATGTTTTCGTTAGAGCAGGTAATCATATAGCATGCCATAACTGTATATCACACACACATTCATATTTAAACTCGATTACGCTATAAATATTGAACGCGTCCGAAACGATCGAAACGATCGGTCACTCGTGTTAGCGATACGTTTATGTGTTTCGCTCATCACTTATACGCCAAACAATTGACTCCAGTCTTATATTCTTGAAGACTGCGAACAAAACATAAAGGTATTGAAAGTGTTTTAAGAGAGAGAATTCGCTTTTCTTGTTTGGTTGCGAAACATTTCTCATCTGCCGACTACTGATAAGGCATGCATTTGAGACACGACTCGATAGCGGAGAGAAAATCGCTTCTATTTTGATGAGTTCTCACTTTTATGTCTTCCCCTCCGATACTGAACAGAGAAATGGCATTTCTGGAAGTCCTCCGCCAAATAGTGTGTCCACACAAATCTTTGTCTCAATGTAATCGTCATTTAACACACAATCGGTTTAGTCTTTTCTGACAAAGAACTAGAGCTTCTGTTTCGAGACGAATGATAAATACAGTATTATCGGAGAGCGTTCATATTAAAAAAGTTTCTCTAAAAAGCTTTAATCTGTCCATTTCTTTCTCCCTTTATATCAATACTCGCTCAGCACAGCTTTATGAGAGTGTGAAAAATTAATTACTACGAGCGGAAGTGCTCTTCTCAGCCCTATATTGATCTAACAGTCACACTAACATCTTTTAAAGGTGTGTTTCGATCCTCATTTTCTCGCTTCAAAACGTATTGTTAATTATAGTGCGGTATTAATCAAATATTATTTTTTATGAATAAATGTCTACTTAATTGACATAACTGTCAAGAATAACTTTTAAAACTATTATCGCCGCTCTTTATAGTAAGTTAAAAACTGCGATAACAGTTTCATTGGTGTATTTTATGTGATCGATATATTATATAGTAGAATATATGATATAATAAAAAAGTTAAGAATAAGTTTAAAGATTTTTTCTAAACATTTGTTACACACATACACACATGGAAAAGCATGGAAAAGCTTTCCTTCAATACGTTTGAGGGGTCACTGATTACACGTTCGCCGAAATTCAAAATCCAATGCTTTGCACATATTATGTAGTAATCGATTTGGTTTACTCCTTATTTTATCGACTCTTCAATAGATGTATTTTCACAATTTGAGATCACACTTAATAAATTTTATATCAAATTAAATTTGTTTTACTCGAATTTCGATTCATAATTTTGATTAATGCGAAACAGAAATGTAAATACGAAAAGTTTTGAGAGTTTGACGTTTTATATATATATATATATATTTAAATTTTTATTCTTTTTTGATTGCAGATATAAACATAAAATATATATTTTTCTGAAATATATATATATTTCTTATAATAAGAATTTTCTCCAACAAAGTGTGACCGAACAGCTTGGAAAGTGTTAACTTCGAAATATGCTTCAAAAATACTGTCGAGTCAAGCATTTTATATATTTTATGAGAGCAATGTGCGCCACTTTTTTCGACAAATGAATAGCACTTTCAGCGCACTTTTAGTTTTACCCCTAATATTTGAGGCTTTACAGTGCGTTTATTCTCTATTAATTATAATAGATTAATTCAAAACGTAAACAATTTTTTAAAATCTATATTGAATGATGGATACGCTTATAGAGCAGAATATGATCTCTTCTTGAATAATGCATTTGCAGTATTAACAATTTTCAATATAAGCCATTATCTGGAAAAAGTAATTTGTGCCAACACTTAACTTTCGGCTCATTAAACGTAACTTTTATGCATAAATGGTTGAAACGCTTCAATGAACTGATTCTCATTGGAATTTAGCGCTTACTCTACTGATAGGCCGCACATGAGTCGCGCCAAATTATAAGGCATATTATAAGGCAGCTGTTGTCCGATTGTTGTGCCATTTCAATGATAACCATTCTTACAGCTCATAATAACAGTATCGCTTATTATAATGGAAATAATATTCTTGTGTACCTCCTGACAGATCACTTATGCGTGTTCACTGATTGTCGTCCTCATGCTTGCCATCGCAAGTTTTTAATATCTCCTTAAAAAACTTTTCAAAACATTTTTAACACTTTAATAATTCAATAAAATAATTGGAAGCAGATTTAGTCGACATTTTTTATCATAAGTAATATATCATGTTTTATATTAGAGTATTTTAGAATTTTTTTGCTTTAAAAGTCAATAAATCAATAAAAGACATGTTATTCCTGAATCACATGAATGACACATTTATTGACTAAATATTTTTACTTTAAATATTTAATTATTTTTTTCGTGTAATAAACCAAAGATTAAACGTTTTATTATAATTAGAATACTGCGCTTCTTTCGACTCTCGTACCTAATCTTTTAGACTTTATGTTTTAACATTTTATTGCTCTCAAGTGAGCCAAAAAACAACTTTTCCTTCAGCGAAAAAAGTTTTTGTTATCACATTTGGGATTAAAAAGGAAAGTTCTAAAGATTAAATTTTGCGCAATTATAAAGAAAATTGCGTTTGTGAGCCATTTTTCAATTTATGATTTGCAAAGGAAAAAATGCAATTCAGGCGTTATATTATGTTATATTTACTTTACTAACGTGTAACTTATTTTGTCAAAAATGAATTTGTTATTCGAAACATTTTGTTAAGTTAGTTAAGATTAAGACATTCGCGGAAATGAGTATATTATTTTTTTAATAGAGACGCGAGTATTCATTCATACAAACTCTACGCCACACTTTTTTTAGCTAAAAAATCGCAATAATGAGAAATAAGACTTAATCACTTGTGAATCGAAATGAATGTTGTCGTGGGTTTAAGCGAAGACACAGTCACCAGTAAATGTTTTCTCTAATTATGCCCTCTCTATAAGCGAATTTGATTATACGAAAACATTATTGTGATTAACTGGGATGAGACGAGCAAAACTGCGTTGAAGTGCTTTTGGTAGCGGCAGTTGATATGAGGCGCTCAATACAGCAATCACAGCAATTGGCGTAAGTCTCTCTCCAACCAATCAATAGTTGCAAACGCTTCACAGAATTGGAAATTTTGAATTGTGATCACTGATCACTAATCACTGTTATATTACTTTTTTAAACCAGTATTTATTTCCTAATGATCTTAACGTTGAAATTTTTAATTTAAATCTTTATTTTAAAAAATTATAAAAATTTGAACATAAATTAAAGCTTACATTAATTAAATTTTTCATGTAAAATATATCATTAGTGATAGCAAAGGAAAGTAAGTTGAAATTGAAATAATTCTATCAGAGTCTCAAAATTTGTCATAACCATTATTTTTTCTTTAATCTTTTAAAATAAGATTTCATTTAATAGCGTGAGCAAACTTAATGATAATATCAGCAAATATTTTGAAAAGTCTTTAGTTTGATGACAATTTTTACGGGATGTTAGAGACCAGTAATATATAACATAGTTTATAACTTAACTTAACTTTAATGTGTAGAGAAAGTATATACTAAATTAAAAATAAATCATTTTTGTGTACAATATAAATAAGATATTTAAATTAAAACGAGCTAATTATATGCTTCAAACACGTTTGAAATTAAAAGTTTGAAATTAATGGCGAACGAATAATACGAGTCACCAAAGTAACTGTTTTATTACTGTATAATAAAGCACAAGTAATTTAAATTAGTATCAATTGCAAACTTCACAACTAAATATTTTTGGCACACTTTTTCGTAATACATAATAAAAGTCAAATTTATTTCAATAATTACAAATAACTACTAAATAAACTTTATTATTATTATTAATAGGTTTTATTCTTAATTAAAAGTTTAATATAAAACAAATTGACAGTATCTTATCTTTAATACCATAATAATAATAATATTTTAAGTTACTATATTATTAATAAATTATTCAAATGTTATTGTCATAACAATAATATTGTATAATATTTTTGTGCAATTTTTATAAAGTGCCATAAATGACTTTTAAGGCTATTTAACTTAGTATAAATTAAATATACTAAATTTATAAAAATATTTAAATTAATTGTAAATCAAATTAAAAGTGAATCAAATAATAAATAATTTTTAAATTTCATTTTCATATAGAGTAAATATTTGAATAAATAGCAAATCCGATTATGGCAACAGTTTCAAAAGCTCGGATCACTCATATGGGGGATAATATAAAAGCAACTCGATTATAGCAAATTCGATTATAACAGATATTCGAGAACAGCAACAACTTTTAAATGTCTTTGTACTATATCATAACGTAGTGTTAGGTGTATGGTATAAATGAGATGAGGGGTATGCAAAGTAATTTTTAAGAATATATAATTATTATAGAGGTGCGGGTATACATGGTGTGCGGGGTATCGTTCGTGAAATTATGGTATACGTGATTATTTTCTTATTAGGGAGAATTTTCTCCCTTATATAATCGAAATACATCACACCCCTCCCCCTCGCCAGCCTTTGTTAATAAAGGGGAAATTTTTAGATCCAACCCAAAATGGGCCGATTCCCACCCATAATCTCTTTATTAACAAAGGAAAACGGACTAAATGGACACTATATGGTCGTCTGTTACGTATCGCTTAGTAGTCGTCTAAGTGGCAAAATCACGCACATTTGTATGCTCTTTATTAACAAAGGAAAAAAGCGAAAATTCTCCCCCAATTAAATTGGTCAATCTAGTTTCATACTTCATATTAAATAATGACTTATATGTGTTTATATATTGATATCTAATTTGATAATTTTAAAACTTTAAAATTTTAAATCCGCACAACTGGTCAGCCTTTTTTGAAATTTATTAGCCATATATTGGGCACAAATAGTTGATAGTTGGCAACCATAATATATGTTTTCCTAATATCTCTAACTTTAATTAAAGTAGTTATATTTATTTCTTAATGTTAAAACTTTTGCGAAAAATTAAGTTATGACAATTTTATCGCACAGACATTCCATTAACAGTGTGCCAAAACGATGTGCGAACTTTTCCAAATGTTATGAAAATGATAAGTTAACTTATATTTTCAACACAATTCATAAGGTTAGCTATAGTGCTTTAGTTAAATGTTTTTTAATTTTATAAAAAAATTCTTTCATACTAAACAATGTGAAAAATATTTATTGCTTTCCGTTTTCTTTGCAAGTATTGTCTAGTGGTTAAAGCGTCAAATTTATAAAAAAATTCGTAAGTTTAAAACCAAGATAAACACTAATAGATACAAGTGTGCGTAAGCTATATATTTTTAACTTGTAATAGACCTGATGTCTATTCTATATAATCTTTACTAATATTAATGTCCACACCTTAATATAAAAATAATGTCTGGAATTAGAATTCTATAGCCCTTAAATAAAATTCTCGCCATTAATTAAAATAAATATATTTTAATATAAACTTATAATTTATGTTCGGATTATTAAAATAAGTTTATATTAGTTTATATCAAATCATTGTTCTTAAATATTTTACTTTGATTTAGATTAATAATATTGTAATAAAACATTAAATTATTAATCTTAATTGGTATAATTATTGTAGAATTTAAATAATACTAAATTATTAAATTAAAATATGAAATATTTTATATTTAAAAAACTAATATTAACTTGTAAAACATAAAACTTTGAAATTTTATCATTTCATCGTAAAAAATGAACCTAAACTTACATATATAAGTGTACAAATAAATTAATATTTATTTTTAAATAGAATATGAAATCACTTTCTCTGTGATAAAGCAAGGATTTAATTTTGCTTCTGTTTTTTATTACGCATAAAAAAGCCAAAAAATCAAATATTAGCATATGGTTGAGATTAATTAGTCAACGACTTGGAAACACTAATTGGCTTCAAAATTGGCTCGATTTACAAGTCCAGAAGGTATATAAAGTATATTCAAATTAAAATGTGTTCGTTAACGCGTGAAATCTTCTCGGGTTTGAAAAGCCGGTAAAATACTATAATTAACGCATCATTTAATGCATAATTTTTAGTTTCGATTAAATTTTGCGTCTAATAGACAGATTGAAAATGAAAATGAGATTCATTAACTGTGCTCTCTCTTACTTTTAAACGATTGTGATTTGCGAATCATTATATTATTAGCTCGCAGTGCGTAAGTATTTGCCATAAAAAAGCTTAATCATGCTTTTTTTGTTTCTTCTGCGCTGTTTATATAAAAGAAATCATAGTGATGTTGACCCTAAGAGATTAGCAATCTAGCAAACTTGCTGACCTATCCCAGGAGCAAATCCTTACTCTAATTGCCATCACGAGTAGAAAATGTGTTTCATCAGAGTTTACATCAAACCAAATCAATATAAGAATTAAAATATAGTACAGACAAAAAATGCGTTTTGGAAATTTGTGTGAGACTTGATAAACAGACTTTGAATTTTTATCTATCATTTAAAAAAGTTTTACTGTTGTGTGCTTTTTAAGCGTGTTCTTTAAATCATTGTTATCACAACGTTAATAAATATAATTTATATTTAAATAATTGTGTATAATTATTACATATTTGAATTTAAAAATATAATTCTAATTATTAAATTTGTTAAAACATGTAAATAACATAAAATGTTGTCACGTATTAACGTTAACGAGTGTTATTTGTAACTTTTAAAATTATGATTTTGTTATCTTCTTTACTACGTTCTTGAAAAATTCATATTGAAAAAGCATAAAGGGATCATTTTTGGACATCAGGATAAGCTCTAACATTTTAAAGTCTTAAGTGCTTTGATTTTTTTGGCTTTAGAGGACATTTTTAAAGTAAAAAATTATTGTTACAAGTCATGATTTTATCAGTGGATTTTGAAAGTAATTTTACTGTAAATGTCTAACAACAACGAGTAAAGATTGTCTAATCGTTAGTAATGCAAATCAAGATTGTTTTAAGATTAAGAAAATAATTTCCTACGAATGCTTTGAATGACAATAACTTACTATATAGAGTCTATTCAATTCTAACTTTTTTACAATTTGTAAAAATGCGATGACTTGATAACAAGAATCTAACAAAATCTTATTTGCATTTTTTTCAAACATTAAAGTGTTTACTATGCAAATAATACAAGCTTAAGCTCATAAAATAAACGAAATAATAGTGTAAATCAAATTTATTTCTTTTGTTTAATCTTATTTTGGTGTTAATTTTCATTTGTTTTGAGAGCTCGAGAGAGCGTTGACTAGCGTTGAGTGAGCGTCGATAATATTTGAGTTATTGCGGAGAAGATATATGCGGTGTATTATATAAATTACAATATATATCTTACAAAACGAATTTCGCTGTTTTGTTGTATAAAAATGAATGATACGGCAATAATTGTGTTATACCTTGTAGTTAAAAAGCAAAACTGTCCATTCAATGAAGTATTAATCACTTAATGCAAGTCTACCTTAAAGAAAGAGAAGGATATTTCTTCTAACTATCGTTTCTCACATTCATGTGTTCGTGTGTTCACATAAGCCAATGACATCAATATCGCAGTAAATGATATATTGCTCTCAATAGGGATTTTCATCGGCGAAGCTCAAACTCAAATGCATGAATGAATGGCGCATTTGTGCAATTGTCCACTTCTGCCAATTTGGGACATGTGCTACACTACTGTTTATGACAATTCCCTTCATATCATTCACTATTTTTGTCGCATTATTCACCCAAACTCGCTGTTCATTCATTTAAAAAACTATAGTCATTATTGCGTAAACTTACAGATAAGATAACACTAACACTATAGTCAGAAAGAAATTTTTGAGAAAAGGACAGCAAAGATATTAAAACAATTTTTCATAAGTATTTCAATAAAGCACTCCACTCATCAAATCATGTGTGAATAACATGCAAATTTGAAAACATAGTCGCACTAAGTTGAGCGTACAAATACAAATGCAAATACAAACTGGTGTCAAATCAGTTTATGTGAAATGCTTTACTCTTGCATCAGAACTGAAATTTATAATACACAGCATTTTTTAAAGTTATTTGGACGCAAATATTCTCAAAAATATTCGTAAGTATCGTTTAAATAACATAAACGTTAATAAGTCGATAAGAAGCGCTTTCGATTCATAGGCAGCCTCTTTCGAAGTTTACTCCATTAATGCGAGAAAAACTTTGAATATTAAATTTGTTATCAGTGGTGAGACATTTTGAAGGTATATTTGATGATGTTGTGATGCATATATATTTATGCAAATACAGCCATTCTTCTTATCGCCACTTTTAATATTCTTCGAGTTTAGTGTGTTTTATCCAATGTTTATTCTATGTGACAGTAATGGAATTGCAAATGCGAGATAAACTTAAGGTGAATAACATTATCGGTTATTGTCAACTCTCTTCAACACTAAACCGACCAATAATAAGAGCAGCTAAAGTCGCTTAAATCTCAACCAAAACGCGCCACATTTTAGTTAAACATTAATTGTAATACGGAGTTCTCCTCTATTGCAGCTATCCTTCAACCCTATCAGATCAGCGTTTATGATGAATACGTGATTCGTGGCTCAATAGCGGTATTTAAGTGTCAAATCCCCTCCTTTATTAAAGAGTATCTAATCATCACTTCATGGATACGCGACGACGGATTTGTAATCAATAATTTGCCGAAAACAGGTATCAAATTCATATATACTAAGGCTTACTCCTAAATGAATTATCGATTTTGATGGCAGTGTCAGTGAGGCTCGCTTTTTTTCAAAAAATAGATTTCCCACATAAGAGCTGATAGAATGTATGAATGAACGGTTATGAATGTTACTGAATGTTACTGCCGTCGCAAATATAAAGTTACTTAAGATAAGAGGCATCGCTTACGTTTTACGGTTTATCCCTCGTTTTTCACTGCGAACGACATAACCTTTTCCCGATTCATTTAGTTTTGCCAAATACCAGAGTTTTATCTGTATAATTACAAGATTGTTAATCTATTTGCCCGCAATATCTAACGAGCGTAAAGGGAGGCTCAAAAGCAAACATTCCTAACGCGCCCTTAATGTATCTATTCATCTCATTTAGAGTTGCCATTTAGATCTGACCATTCTTGCCATTTCTTTTTAATTAATATCCAATCTTTTTATAGTAATTGATTCGCAACATTCGCTAATAAATTATCTTTTATAATATAAAGTAATTTAAGTAATTATATACAGTATTTTACGGTTATTTAGACACGTATGTATAAATGCTTGAAATCAAATATGCTATAATTATATTTTACAGTATATTTTATTTTTTATCTCAAAAATTATATTACAATGAGAAAGATGGGGATAAGTTATTATATAATTTTATCGTTGAAATGTTTGATTTTAAGTTAATCAAAACTTAGCCATGCATTTGTTTAAAATATTCAGTAAAAATTACGACAAATAAAATTAAAAAATAATAATTTTAATAAAAAAATATAAAGAATTGTTTTAATGGAAATGTTTTTAATAGCTGCTGATTTTATACTTAAAGGCTTAATAATTTAAAAGAAAAATTTACTTAAAATTATAAAAATTATTACCAGTTAAACTTTTATGGGATTAATCTCAACTATAAAAGTCACTTTTAAAATCAGTAAGTTTTATAAAATTTAGTTAAAGTAAAACTCCTTATAAGCTATGATCAAATGTAAAATTAAAAAGAATGGAATGAAGTAATAATACTATTCAGTCTTGTTATAAATATAATGTCATTTTTTATATAATAAAAGGCAAAATTGAATGTCTACTTGAATAAAAAACGTAACCTTAGTTGAAGGTTTGCATACGATATATCAGCATTTGTTTGAGGTTTGATTCGTTGAAGTTTTAGATTAGACTTTTAAGATTGAAAATTCCAATTTGAAATTCATGCTATCCATACGTCTTGTAGGCTTCAAACTCTTAAATAGACTTTTATTTCTAATGTTTGCAATACTGTTCATACGTTAAACTAGGGATAAAACTTTTGATTAAAGTAGTTGTCAATGTTATATTTTATAAAAGATATGTTATTTATCAATTACTTTGTTTACTAGTTTTATGTATAGTCAATTTATTTTTAAACAAATTAAATAAGCTGTATATAAAGAAATTCTTATATATAAATTTTATAATTCTATTTCTATTATAATTCAAATACATATACATGTATATCAATAATTATAATGCTTATTACACTTATGATTAACTTTATCACATTTCAAAAATTTAATTCTAACGATTTAAAAATCCAATCGACCAAACAGAACATTAGCGAGTGTAGCAAATTATATGTTACAAAGAAGAAAGATTTGTTCTCAAGTGAAATAAAAAAAATATACTTTTAAGGTTCCAAATATTATATGCTTAACGGCGATCTCTACGTGATCGATGTCTCATACGCCGATGGATTTTCCGGTCGCAGTTATAAGTGTAGCGCTAGAAACAGACTGACAGGCGATGTCCAATTGAGCTCCAATTCGGGCAAATTAATCGCCACCGGTATGTGTGACAAATATTTAACAATTACAATGGGTGATGAAAATAGCAATATTAGAATACAATAGTGATAATTGACAGATGCCGGCGCTGACGTTTATCCGCGAATCAAGTCCGCGCTCAAACAGGTGACCGCCGAAGTCGGTTCGGACGCCTATTTGGTTTGCGTGGCTCAGGGAGTGGTCTCTTATCGGTGGCTGAAAGTGGACGATAACGGTCAGACGTCTTCCGTAACCAACCACGAGGACCGTGTTTGGCTAAACTCCGAAATCTTACACTTGTCTAATGTTTCGCCGCAAATGAGAGGCAAATACAGATGTTTCGCCAATAATAGCGTCTCGTCGACAACATTTGACACACAATTAATTGTGAAAGAAATAATTAGCGTCCAATTAATAGTCAGCTCAAACAAAATAGAGGTTGGAAAAGAAATCTTCCTTAACTGTAGCACAACCGGTTCGCCCATTATTTCACTCAAATGGACTAAAAACGGCTTACCGTTAGGGTTAGACTCGCGATTCAAATTGTTAGGCCATGTCATGTCGTTCGTCGCCATTCGAGAGGATACTGGTATTAATGCCAATCATTATTATTGTTAAACTTTATTAATGCTATATTGATCTGTACGCCACACGTACTGTTATTAATTTACAAATTGTGAATTTTTAATTTTTTCGATAACTTCTAAATTTAACCCCTAAATGCCAGATTATTAGTTAATAATAATTCAAATTAACAAAATAAAATATTTTTTGAATTGCATATATCTTTTGAAAAATTTTAAGACTAACAATGAGTTAAGCAAATCTTTAATTTGTTTATTACCAAAAGGCATAATAATTCTGCTCATTGAGTAAGATTGATGTTAAACTTTTATTATATAAATTTCAGTATATAATAACATGTTCATAATCATTGTGTGCTTTGACGCGCCATTTGGACATTGCCTAGAGCTGGCTATAGATTTGATATGTCTGTGGGCAATAAATTATATTTATAAAAATTATTTATTTGTATATTTAATGACGAATAGGTAAGAATTACTTATTAAATAAATTTTATTAATTTGGTTTAAAATAAACTTTAAAATTTCTTATTAGTACATAGAAGCGAATGAGTTAGTTTCCCGAATTCATTTTTAATTCCCGATTCCTGCCAATATTAAATTATTTAATTTGCTAATATTCCTGATAACGACACTCTTAATAAAATCATTCAATAAATTCATACTTTTGTTTTCGTTTACAAATAATTTAGAAATTATCGAAATTTTTAGAAAATATTCGCTTTAAGTCGGAATAGATTGGCATTTGAATGTATAGCCTGTGCTTCACTTACCATTCGCCTCATTTCAGGCTGTTATTCGTGTCGCATTAACGACGAGAGTGAAAGCAAAGTCTCCTCAAAGTGTTTGTATTTGTCTGAAGATTCGCCTCGATTCAAGTCCACATTCACTCGCCATATCCTAAGACCAAATGATCGATTATCCCTTCGATGCATAGCTGCAGGCATTCCGATCCCAACCATCATTTGGTCGATAGACTCCAATCCCATGCCTGACAATCATCGCATTCAATTCGGGGATTATGTGAGGTATTTATTCTTTATTTATTTTGATAATAATTACCGAAAAGTGCTCATTTGGCTTAAAACATTTGAGTGAAATATGTTCAGCAATTAAATCAATGCGACGCCAAAATCATTAGCGGTTATCTATTTAATATACAGTAATGTCAGTAATGTTTCACTTTGCTTACGCTAAATATTTAACTGTTAGAAATGAAACTTTTCGTTTATTAACACAATAACTGCTGAATTTCAAATTTTAATTTCGGTCTTATATAAGTAATACTTAGTCATCAATTTTCAGCGCACGACTTACAAATGCTCGTTTGACCTGAACTTTGTTTGCTTTACTCCAAACTTTTGTAATTCTCTCGAAGCATGTTTTATTTATAAAGTAAATTATTTATAAATTAATTGTGATTTATTTGTAATATTGTTGATATACATATAGTTGTTGAGCCGCTTGTTTATTCAATTTGAAAATAAACCGATTTTATTAATTAAATATTATAAATTTAATTATAATTTATAGATTTTTTCTATTTTTTTTTATTTTAAAATATAAATAAATAGTTAAATATAATCCTTTAAAAATATATATTATTACAGAAAATTATTTCGTTTAAAATTATTTTTAAACGTTTAATTGAGTGTAAAACAACTGTGAACTCATAATAATTGATTGCAATTAAAAACTTTTAGCACTATTAATAACTTTTAATTTACTTTTCTGCTGTTTGATTATATCGAAAGTTTTCTAAGATTTCTTCACATTTTTAACATAGTTTAATATCAAGATTTTAAAATTTTGTTAAATACAATATAAATTTAAATTCAGTTATTTGTTTTTGCCATTTGGCTGGAAGTGACTGTTTAAATACATACATTATCCGCTTGAATGCATAATTTGTTCATAAATTTATAGCATAAAGTTGGACTGCTTTTAAAATTGTCAAGTTTTATTAAATTCGAAAAATTTGTAACGGAAACTTAAAATAAATTCAGATTAGCGTATGTCTAAAATATATAATATTAATTATTAGTGGTAATAAAAAGTTTAAAATTAAAAATTATATTAATGACATTAAATAAGTAATACTGATATGTCTCATATCATTGTTTTCAAGAATCTGTCTTTTGTTGCCTCTGTCCATAATTTAGCAAAGAGTTTAAATTTATAAAATTAAAATAGTTATGATATTAGAAATAGTATTCATTATTTTGTTTTTATAAAAATTAACAAATAGACCACATTATTTTTAAATGAAAATTTTTAAGATTCCGTTTTAATAAGAAAACAAATACAGTATGCCTCGATTATAGCAACTCGCAAATGCCAATAAAATTATTTTTTCAAAATCAAGAGTTGCTAAAATCGAAGTCATTTAACATTACAAGTATAACGTCATGACATTAGCATCCTATTGCTAAAATCAGGGGTTGTCAACATTGCCAAAATCGAGGTCATACTGTATATCAGTAATAAACGTTTTGCAACCCTTGTTATGCCTGTAATGTTTATTCAACACAATTTGTTGACGTGACTGTACATCTTGTAAATAAATGTATATTTATTTTTTTATTATTTATTTGGCAGAAATCGATTTCCAAATCCTCAATATAAACAAAATTATCCTTTTATACCGAATATGACCGCCGAATTTATTTATCGGACCGAAAAGTTTATCACAGTTTATAATTTAAAGGGAAAATTTTTATATGAATCGTTAAAGATTGTGAGATAAAACGACAATAATATTAAGCTTTTCATTACGGAAAGTCATTGATTCAACTTTTTATCTTTTGCTTTATTGCTTTTTTGTTGCGAAGTTAGACTTACACTGTAATTTGAATTTAGTTAAACTATTAAGTTAGAGAAAGAGTGTATAGTTAGGAGAGGAGAGGAGAGGAGTCTTCTTCTAACTATACAAGACTTCAGTTGTTAGAGCATTGAGTTATACGCATCAAAGCATGCTTTTGTTATTTACTTCAATAGCGTTACAGCGAATCGATTTTGTTTTTAATGATTTAAAATTGAAATCGAAAGCCAAATTAATTTGTTATTTTTGCGATGCACTCGAGTTTGTTTACGATCAGCGATTTGGCGAATGACAAACACATCGCAGGCGCCGAGTATTGGCGCGTTTACAGCATTTAATCAAATACGCTACACATCTGTGTTTCCGACTTTTTTTCTTTAAGAATGTTAACAATGGATAAAAATGGTTAGCATTCGTGCGATGCTCTTGAGATCATTAATTTTTTTTGTTTGCGCTGAAGCCGAGTAATTAACTATGACCGGTATGACCAGTGCATTGTATAGTGCATTGCGATCAACTCGATAAATACTGCATTACCCCGAATGCAATACGCGCACCAATCCATTGAGTGATTTGGGCGGCAAATTGAGTGCACCACAGCCAGCATTTGTTAGCACCGAATTTGACATTTCATTTATTTTAACAATTGCTAAACAAAATATAAGATCGCTCTATGAACTCAACAATGCTATTATATATTAATATATTCACGTGTCAGTCCGATATAATTGAATTAAAAATGTTTATTTTCAGCTCGAATGGAGATGTAGTGAGTTATGTAAATATATCTCATGTTCGCGTTGAGGACTCCGGTATTTACGAGTGCGTCGCATCTAATTCTGCTGGTTTTGTGTCGCATCAGCAAACTATTGCCGTTATTGGTTCGCCTTTTATTAGACAAATGCCTAATATTAGCGTAATCGATGGCAAAAGTTTTGCTTATCGATGTCCTATCGTTCAGTTAGAGTCAAATGATCCGAAAATCAGTTGGAATAAAGGTAACCAAAACATCGCTGTTTGAGTTTAAATCAATTTTTACATTTTGAATAAAGGCGGCAAACTTTAAATGAGTTAATCACAAAGTTTTATTTTTATAATCATTTTATTTGCAGCCATAGTCCATATAAATAATAGTTATTATTTTGTTTGATTGTTTCTAATTCTAATAAAAGTTACTTACTATAGTATTTGCAATAAAAATTGAGTCCATAAGTATGAACCGGATTATTGGGGACAAAATGTGTTAATAAGGTTTCAAATTAAAATAAAGCGGTAAAAACATAGTCAAATAAAATACATTTTATAAAAAATTAAATACTATATTTATTAATAAAAAATATTTATTAACCATAGTTAAGATGTTTATACAAAACCAAGCATTATATGAATTGTAATACCGTTACATTTTAAATAGATTTGTTTGTAATAAGCTAAATATCAATCAATAGCACAATAAATAATTATGAACACAAACCATATTCATCTTTTAATTTTTCGATTCTTTACGTTAAATTAGAATTTTATTGTTCGAATTAACACAGGATGTCTTCGAAGTTGACAGCTTCTCAATTGAGCATTTCTCTAATCTGATGAGAAATTTTATATTTAACAATTTATTTTATTTCTTTTCTATATTAATTTTTGCTCATTGTTACTATTGTAAATATTTAAGACGAAAATATTTCTTTATTTTTGGTTTAAGTGCAAAATTGTAGGATTAGTCAAAAGATAGATTTTTTGATAATATTTTTTTAGTATAAACCACGAAATATAGACCAAAATGCATATCTAAGTGATTATACTTTAATTTTTATTAGATATTTCTGGTATCTTAAGAACACCATTATAGTCCGGTTCCTATACATAACACATTACTTATAACATCATAATTCTTATGTATTCGATAAATATTCTTCTAAATTACTAGTTATTTCTTTCAAGTTCTACTCGAGATTTATAGATATTTGCAAATAAATCTTAATTTTATTGATAAACAGGCAATAAAGAGCTGCCATTGAATGAGAGACATAAAGTGTACGAAAACGGAACGCTTTTCATTCGCGATATCAATCGGGAATCAGATGACGGCAAGTATACGTGCAAAGCAGTGTCTCGTTTGGGCGAAGAAGTTAGCAGAGACTTGTATATCAGTGTTTTAAGTATGTTTTCAAATGTTTGTTTTGTATGAGAGTTGAGCGCATTAATTGAATTACCAGAAAAACCTGCGATCAGCGCATTTGCATTTCCATCGAGTCTAACGTCTGGCATGCGAGTGATAATCACGTGCAGTATTCTTGAGGGCGACTATCCTATCAAACTTAGTTGGCTGTTCAACGGCCAGGACATCGACAGCACATTTCTGGACGTGGAGGAGAACTCGATGGGCGATATGGGAAGTTCGCTACTCTTTCGACGAGTCGATCGCAAGCATAACGGAGATTACAGTTGCCTCGCATCGAATAAGGCTGGAAATATCACTCACAGCGCCCGAATGATAGTGAAAGGTAAGCATTTGTAAGTGTGCGTCGCGTCTCACCCGCATCGCAATGCCTCGCAACGCACCCGCATCTCACTCGCATCTCTCTCTCGCATATCACTTGATTTATTATGGATGTGGAGAACCCATTTCATAGACATTATGCAAAATGTCATAAACTCCGCTTTTGTCAATGCATGCACGCTTTTATGCGCTTCTCTTTTAACTCATTTCCATTTTAATGCCTATGTTTTGACTCAAACGCTGTCATCAATCACTCGTTTAAAAACAAAATGAATTATTATTTTCGCTTTATTAGTGATAAGAAGAGATTTGCGGCTTTCTCTTTGCTGTTTCTAAAAATTTTAATGCGTTTAATGCTATTTTATGCATCTTAGTGTCGCTCTTTCGTAAAATGAGTTGCGTTACGCTTATTTGAGTTTGATTTCACTCAATTATAATCAGCTATTATGTAAATCCAGTTCCGCCGGTTTGGAAGATAGAGCCGAATGACAAGTCCGTTGTGATCGGAGACAGCGTTCGCTTCGACTGTCAAAGCGATGGATTTCCGCATCCAGTCATTCGTTGGAAAGTGTCCACAGGTTTGCTGTCTTTGTTTGACTTCGACTTCAATAACATTATTATTAAAATAAATTTTTATTATTGAAAATTTAACTTATTTTCTTTTTATTTCTCCCTTATGTTTGTATTTCTTTATTTTTTTCACTTTTATTTTCCTCTATTTTCACTTCGTTTGAACAGTCTATACAAAATGTGAACATCAAGAAAAAACCTAAAATACAAATCCCTAAGCGATGTGTACGGGATAAACAATTGGGAGACTCAGACAAAGTTTATGCATGTTTAGAATATTTCTTTTTCTTGCAAAACTAAACCATTAATCTATTATAGCTCTGCTCGGGTTTAATAAAATGAATGTCATCTCTTAGGAAAACAAATCTGAAATATTTATGTCGAATTGCGACGTAACTTATATTCCAAGCTATTCATTATTTATTGTAATTAATAAGTCTAATTTAAGTCAAACTAACTTATATGCTATCAACTGTTTCGCTTTAATTCAATATGACTTTTAAGCAATGAACTGGCTTTTCGGTCAAATAAAAGTTTAAAAATCTGTTTTTACTTAAACCTATCGATCATCGTTTTCGGTCACTTCAAAAATCAAATTCAGATATAAAATAAATAATATAAAACAATTATAAAAACACTTTTATACATTAATACAGTTTTTCCTCAATATGTTAATAATAAAAAGTAAATGAATAAAAATTTTGCATTAAAATTGGATAAATTTAGGACATTTGGATGTAGTGTTAGATCTGACAGAATTTATTTTTTCATATTCGACACTTAAATTGCAAACCGAAATCATTGATCTCTACTCATACGTTAGTCATACTGTACAACTTATATAACTGTACAGTGTATGAGTTATATAGTTACTGGAATAAAATAGTTTAATCCAAATAAGATAGCTTTAACATAAGAAATTAACATTGAATCAAGCATTCAATTGAAACGCACAGTTAGGCTTGTATTTTTCAAATATAATTGATTTGCAAACCAATTATTTTTATTCATTTATTTATCCATTCCTTTGAAGAGCCTTAAGAAATCTTCTGAATATCTATTCTGTATTTATCCCAGATGTACAATTAAAATTTTAAGTTAATTTTGAAAAAAGAGATATACAGACCTGTAGTTACGCCGAAAATGTTTGTAAATTATTTATAGAAATAATTCAAAATTAACAGAGATAGCAAAACTTAAGGCATTAATCAATATCGCAGTTATGCGAGAAAAAATTTGATAAACTCGAAAGTTTATTCATAACATTATGAAGAAAATAACTTTCAGTTTAACAATTAGTGAATTTAATGAAATACTCTCTATTTTATAACTTGCTTTGTATAATAAATAACGAAAGCGCATCATTTTTCTTATTTTTATAGCAGCAAAAAATTTATATTAACTACAATTTTTCATTTCGCGATATCATCTCAGTTAAAGGGCATTCTTAGGCGTTTAATCAATGCAAGTCTGTTTTGTGTCACATCGATTGATGCGGAAATAATGAATAAAATGAATTCAAAACGCTTCTGACTTAACATAAAGGAAACATGTTTCTAATACTAAATAAAAATATTTTCAACACATTTGTCTCAAACACTTTCTCTATAACACGAGAAACTTATTCGAGACGCGAAGACTATGAAAACGAAACGTCTCTTGCAATCAATTATACCTTTTCGTTGATCACATTTGATTCAGTGAAGAGCTTTAGAGCTTTGAGACGCACTTTAATAAAGAGGATTTTTAAATCCAATTGCGTTCGAACCGCAATATTTTTGCGATTTAAAGTTCATATGCATAGCTATTGGAGTGTAAATGTCGCGAAAGAATTTGTTGGATCCACACATATTGGCTCGCAATACTGAACACCAATGATAAATAGGGCTTACATCGCAATTTGCTTTAGAAAAATGTTTCACATATATATTTGAATTTTGATATAATTTTTTAAAAGCACTCTCGCGAGTAGAAAGTCAATAATCAAAAGTTTAAATACACATTTTTTATCACTTGTTTCTTTTTTTCCTTAATTATATTAAAAGCTTTTTCGCGCTTTTCTTATGCTCTCTCTTTCGGTGCATTTGCAGGCACTCATAAGAATGAGTTTAAGTCCGTTTCAAGCAATTATCACATCCAGTGTCTCGAAAATGGTTCGCTTGTGATCAAAGATGTGGATAAGTCTGACGAAGGACTATACGTGTGCGAAGCCGGAAATCGAGTTGGCGTCGATATCTCTGTTGTGGTCAAACTATCGGTTCACATCGGCGCGCATTTCAAGAATAACTTTCAAGTGATTCGAGTCACCAAAGGAAACACAATTAGAGTTCTGTGCGAGGCTTTTGGAGAAAAGCCGTTATATATTAAATGGATTCGCGACCGAAATGATATCGATTTGATTAGCGATAAGAAGTTGAGAGCAATTTAATAGCCATTAGTGTTTTTCACTCAAAACTTTTGTTTTTGTTTGAGCATTTAGGTATACGATTACTGAGAGGCACACAAGCGATGGCTTAGTTTCAGAATTGATGTGCTCTTCAGCTGAGAGAAGCGACTCAACACAGTTTGTGTGCATCGCTTGGAATCTGTACGGCCAGTCAGAGATGAATAGCCAGCTGCTCGTCGAAGAAGTGCCTGACCCTCCAAATGGGGTCCAAGTGGTGGACGTGGACACGAGACGAGTCGCGCTTAAGTGGTCCATTCCTTTCTCTGGCAATAATCCAATTTCCAAGTACACCATTGAGTGGAAGCGAGAAAATGGTTTGCATTTCTAATATAACTTGTACTTTATATACAGAGTGAAAGTCTAACTTATTTTTCGCGTTCACTGTTCGCTGTTTTATTCAAATAGCGATGCTGTTAGTGAATGATAAAGTCATTCTAAGTCGAGCTAAAAATCATTTGGCATTAGGCGTCAGTTGACTGCCTTTGTATCCGACAATTGTGGAATTTATGAAACTATATATTTTTTCTCGCATCCCATCCTTTGTTGCGTCATAAGCGAGTTTATTAGATGAGAACATTTTGACTTTTCATAGGAAGCCCTGATTTAAATGCTACGATATTGTTGTCATTGACATTGTGTTAAAGCAGTTGGCGGTCCTCTAAATGAATGTAAAGCGCAGTAAACTAGACTTATTGAGCGCTGCTTTTTATCTAAACTTTATTCAAAAACATTTGATAAATAACAAAATAACAGGAGTTAACAAGTTTTAATTCGGTGTTCAAAATTTTCAACATTCTGTTAATCCGTCTGAGATTTAATCTCATTCACTCTATTACACAACTGCTTCATTATATTGTGATTTATCACGACTTATTTTTAAGTGCGGATAACTTACTTTCGTGATAATTATATTCAAGAATATTTTTGCTTTGCTCTAGAAATAAAAAAAATGCCATAATTTGTTGAATTATCTTTTAATGATATTAGAAAACTAAAGAAAACTAGACATTAAATATAATCAGTGAGAATATTCTTTATAGCGTAAATCAAATGCTCGCTTCGTTAGTGCTTAAAGTTTTTTGTTTGTTTGTAAAGTGTGTTTAAATTAAATCTTTAATTTTAATGAGCGCTTGCTTTGCGTATTTTAAAATTTGATTGAGAATCTAATGATTTTTAACAATATTATTCAAAATTCTGTTCATTTATCTTGTTATAAACATACATTTGTGATCCTACATCGGCCATAATTACCAACTTAAAGGAGATCTTTAAAGAATACTAAAATGGTACTATTTTTGCTGCATTCCTATTTTCTATTGCGGATGAGTTTGAGTTCTTATTAAGACATAAATGAGAAAATTCTACTCCAGTAAATATACCTTATACTGTTTTACTTTAAATTTGTTTATTTCTAAAATTTCAAAAAAATTGTGTGACAATAATTGTTTTAATCATTCAAAAGTAGACTAACATTGACAATTTGATAGATTGGTTTAATTCATTTCTTATAAATGATAATTATTACAAAGATTGCGTATGTAATTGAATTTTCTTTTATATTAAGCAATTGCTCGCTTCCCTCGCGATTTTGGTATTATCTATTGAAAAAGTAGTCATTATATCTAGAAATACATTTTATTAACTATTATTACATCACTAAATTTATCAACATTTAAAATTATATACTTACTTAAATAACTGAAAAGCTAATTAGCAAAGTAATAGCTAACTTTGAAGTATCTGTTAATAATCAAAAATCTCTTACCTGTGGTGAATTGAAATGAAATGATGTTTAATTACCAATAGTTGAAAACAAAAAAATGTGGAAGTTCTTTGACTGTTAGTGACAGTATTGGTCAGAAAAGAAATAATAGGTTAGCACTTTATGTGTTAGATTGTCATTTGTTGTCTTCCTTTACTTTTTCTTTTCATATTACATCGCACTCAAAGAGCAAAATTAAATTTTATAAGTATTTTCCCACTAAAATGTGCAATTAGTTCATTACGATAGAAAAATTAACCTATACTGTCCATCTGTACCCCTCCTCCACAGAAGTGAGATACCCTATTGACCTTACAGTTTGTACACATCTCAAAGATGACCTGCAAGTTGGAAATTAAGGCTAGAATAAGTTTCCCGGAGTGTGCATACTTTATATTGAAACTTTGTGTATGATCTAACAAAGTTCTGTTGAAAAATTAGTTGAAAATTATAATTTAAAATTTTTATCTTATTTGATACTTTTAATCAAATTTACAAATATATAATGCAAAATCCAATCAATATAATGGTCATTCTTATTTAACATTTGTCTTAATAAATATTTAGTCGCAATCTTACTTTTATATATAATCATATATAAGTTTTAAAAACTGAATTATAAAGCAAAATTAAAGAGGCTCTAATTTTATATATAAAAACTTATGAAAATTATAAAAATTTAGTTAAAATTTGCATAAGATTATAAGTTATATAAGTGTAAAAGATTTCTAATTTTAATTTTATTATGTCTAGAATAGCACTTTGCCGTAAATGTTTAGTATTTTTACGTCTTTATATTGAACATAAAGTGAATCTGCAAATAAAAAAGAGCGATAGACAAACTGCAATAAACTATATGTGCTGCAAAAAAAAGACAAATTGAACTAAAAATTATTGTTATTAATTTAGATCAATGGAGTGCCAATCCGTACGAAGTGAAGGGCGAAACTCACATAACGGTAACTGATTTGAGTCCATTAACGAAATATACGTTTCGTATTTATGCCATTAATGGAGTTGGAAAAAGTGATTTCAGTCAAGTTATCGCTACGACTCACGAAGAAAGTAAGATTCTAAAAATAAATTAGTAAAAAAAATTATCATAAATATGATAATTTAAAATAAATTATATCAATTACCAGTACCATCAAAGCCGCCAATCGATGTCAAAGTGGAACCATTGAGTTCGAAGTCTCTTAAAATTAATTGGCAGGTATTCATATGAATGATTAGTTGTGTAATTAAAATTCAAAACTAATACAAAACTTTTTTCGAGCGAAGCCACCGAACGATATGTACGGCAGTGTGAAAGGTTATTATATCGGTTACAAAGCGCTCAATTCGGACAAGGATATCACTTTCAAGACCGTCGACTTCACCCATAATAAGGACATGGAGTTTATATTGACTGCTCTGCAAAAGTCAACAAAATATGTGATAACAGTTCAGGCGTTTAACAGCAAAGGCGCGGGACCTCAATCGGCAGAAGTGTGGAGCGAGACGTTTGATAGCGATCCGCCCAGAGCTCCGAAATTGAAAATATTGGATTCTTCAGACTCCACTTCAGTGACTTTTTCCTGGATTATTGACGAGGAAAACGCGATTAGAGGTGAATACGAGGGACGCTTGAATCTGACTTCGACTCTATTTCAGCCCTTTATCGATACTTATTGTTATAAATGTTTATAGACTTTACTTCGTACATAAGAGAGTGTATATATTTTGATTTTAGTTTCAAATCAAAAATCATTGCGTCATTCTTTAGCCACAAGTCTTGTTAATACTATTTTATTATTTGATTTATAGTTGCTATTATTTGAACTTATTATACCAGACCGAGAGAAAGTGTGTTTTAGTTTAGAATATAGTCGTTAATATTATTTTATTGCTAGACTTGAATTTTTTTCGGTTAGGATTTCGGGTACACATGCGACGCATTCCTGAAGAATGGCAACAATACAAACATATCATTGATGGCAAGTTTAGAAAATACAAGTTAACGGGCCTGAAGTGCGCCACTAATTACCAGTTTTACATCATTGCGTTCAACGATGTCGGCCAAAGTCCTGCTTCGGAAATGGTATCTCATTTCACTAATGGAAAAGGTATAGTATTTTAATTCATCTTTTTATTTGACAATTTTTTGAAATTATTTGTTTGTCTAATTTAGCACCGGTGACACCAGTAAAGGAAGCGCTAATTTCGATAAACTCAACATTTGTCACTCTCGATCTGAACGCTTGGAAAAGTATCGGGTGTCCAATTAACTATTTTGTTGTACAGTATAAGCAATATAAGCACAACGAATGGACTTTGGTTGCCAACAGTGTACTGCCTGTGATGCAATTTCTGACCATAAATGGTCTCCAATCTGCTAATTGGTATCATTTATTAATGTCAGCCCATACCGATATTGGCGTTACAGGTATTTTAATCTCTTATAATTAATTAATAATATCATTAAAGAAACATCGTTTTATGGTTTTGTCACTTTAAAAACTTTAAAATTACTGTTTTTCACTATTAAAAATTCCTTAAACCATAAACCTTAATCTTTTATTTAAGAAAGTCAATCCTCTTTCTAGTTAACCAACTTATAGTAAAAACCCTTATTCAGACCGGTGTAGTCCTGTTTAGCTGTTCCCGTTTGGCTGACTCTCTAGATTTAAGTTTCCTAATCATGATAGGTTTTTTTTTAAAAATCACAAAATAAGTGAATTAAATTTTACTTACTTCAACAAATTATTTGTTTACATAGTGATAAATTTATACCCCAAAAAAAACAATTCACTTAAAATAATATGAAATTAATAAATTCTCTTAAAATACTTAAGCTATATATTTTGAAATTCTGAAAAAGTGTAATAGAATTTTCAAAGTTATAAAATTTTTAAACAGTTTTAAACCCGATTCTTATTGAATCCATAAATAATTCAATAATTTATTATTCTATCTATGATCATAAAATTACAATTATATTAAATATATTATTGTATTAATAATTATTAATTATAATTATTTTTCTTAATACAACTTAATTATTATAATATAAGTAAAATAATTTATTTCGATAGACGCCGAATATATTTTCTCAACACTGACTCCATTGGGAGGTATTTATTTAAAATTATTTAATTCTAATTATGTTAATAATATCAACATTCTCTTAAAGCAACTATTGCTCCGATTTATGGTTCCGTAAGTGAAGAGAGAAATGCCAAAAGAATTATTGTGATATTAATTCCAATATCGTGTGCCATAATTGTATTATTTGTGATCACATTTGTGGTGATTTACATGTTTTGCTCCACTAAAAGCACAAATAATGAGGTCCGCATTGATGCCAATGATTGGAAACGCGAATCGATGTCAATGACGGCAATAGTCAAAAATGGTTTCGAGGCCAACACCGATGACTTTTATAGCGCTCGCATTACCTCATCGCGCGATGACCACAACTACGAAATACCTTTCGCGGTGAATAACAATGCAAAATGTGTGTGATTTGTAAATTATGAATTTTTTATTTTAATTTTAAAGAAAATACGCGATGCAAACGAATATGAGAGCGTTATCAGAATAGAAGATACTCAAACAGGTATTGATTGTTAACTGATAGCTCGATATTTCTTTATATGTTTTGTTTTCAATATTTAGTTGATTTAAATCCAGCAAATATGGACAAAAGGTGAGATTCAAAATTCAATAATTTTTAGAAATGTCTCCGTATTATACACTTACACAAAAAATATTTTTATTACATAAAGATTTTGTGATATTTGTATCTTTATTAACTTTTTACCGTTTATATATTTAGTTAATATTATTACGCTTAATTAATATGAAACATTTTAATCTCATTGCGAAGCCTTTAGTCCCTAAAATAGATTTATTTTGAAAGTGTTAAGAGTTATGCTAACATATTTTAAAGTTTTGTCGTTAATAGAGGGCACTGCGACACACCATTTATTTTTTAATCAGCAAATATGCCAAAATATTGTGCGGCAAATCTGAAGTACAGAATTTGAATTAAGAATCAAATAAAAATGTTAGACAAGCGTTAACAAATCAATTTGACGTGTCTTATTAAAAGTTATATGACTTCTTGAGAAAGAAAAATAAATGATTCAATAGTGAAAATTTGTATCAAAAGTGTAAAATATGTATTTTTATTCCTGCCATTCGTGTAAATACTAATTTACTACTTTTGATCATTTTATAAAACCCTAACACTTTTATTTATATGAAGAGTACAGTTTCATATTAGAATACATGTAAAAAATGTTGTCACTTGTTTGCTATCAGACTGACCGATGGATGTGTGGAAAGTTTGCTCAAAGAAGAGAAGCGGACGTGTCTTCACCCGCGATGCGAAGAGTCGGTGGCCTTCGGTTTTGGTCCGCATTCGCATCTATGCTCTCAGTTTAATCCATGCATTCATTGATAATAATGAATGCTAAATAATGTACATTAACTTACTATTGATTGTAAATTGAATTTTATTTGTTATAAATTTTTGTGAATTTTATATTGCTATTGAAAAGTAAATTTCAGCTCTAATAAAATAGCGTTAACTTTTTTGATTATCGAATACAATTCATTATAAAAATTAATTTTAAAAGTTAATTTCATATAAAAATAAACAAATATTTTATTCGAAAATAGTTTATATAAAAGCTGTTTGTCTCGTGTATGAATCACAAAAAAAATATTACACATACAATGAATATTACGGGTGTTTATTTTATGGCCATTATTGTTGCAAAATATGAATTTTTAAGTTAACGCACATTTGGCGGACATGTATATGCTCGAGTATTTCGTAGCCGTGCAGATATGCCTTCTTAAATATATTTCTTTCAAGCAATCTTTAAATAATTATTCTGTAATATGCATAAGTACTCGTATATTAATGACATATTAAAGTTGGATGCCTAACAACAATACGTTCACAAGTCTAAAGTATGTCAATTGTCTTTCGAGTACAGCGATGAAGACAGTAAACCGATGCTCAAAAATTCTCCGTTTCCTTACCCTAACACACCACTACTACCATCAGAACCCGACACGTCATAGAAGTGGTCAAATGGTGCAAAATTAACTGAATTGTAAGAGCTGAGAGCATAGTCGTCCAGTATGGAGACAATTGTTTCACCATATGAGCCGATTTAGTCGATACGAGTTGAATAAATAAGAACACTCAATTTAATGCCTTTAAGTCTGAACACTATTTATTGAATATGACACAAATTGAGGACTGCTGTAAACATCGGACTCTGACTTACAATAATACATTGATTATAATTACCCCACTGATTACGGCTTTACGGGTTTTCCCTACCCGCCAGTAGACATATGGTCTTATGGGGGAACCCCACCGGTCTTATGATTTATAGTCTGGACTACAGGCCTACTCTGCCACCTCGACCGTAGGACTTAAGAGGGAAACAACGAGTGTGTCGACAGCCTTACTGTATTTCACACGATGTATTTCAAAAGAAGGCAAACACTTTAAAATTATAAAATCACCTCTCGATCCTCTCGATTCGAGAAAACTGTTCTCAATCTTGTCGATTGGCTTTCTTATGGGCGCTCAGCAGTTATTTTTCATATTCTTCGGCTTTCTTCACTGCTGGCACAACGCGTTCGCCGAACTGCTCCGTTTCGGCGATCGACACTTTTACACTTCGTGGTGGAATTGCACCAAATTGAGCCAATTCTATCGCCAGTGGAATATTATCGTTCAGGACTGGCTCTACGCCTATATTTATAGACCCGTATTGAATAAGAGCGGCAATAAAATTATTAGTGCCTTATCTGTCTTTATTTGTTCGGCTATATTCCATGAATATCTCTTAGCGTTCGCATAATTCCGTGGTTTAAGTCTAAAAGTGGGAGCGATATCAGCTAAAAGTTAATGATTTGACAAACTTGAAAGTTGTTATGAATTCAATTTAATTTTCTATATTTAATACTTTTAGAATAAAACTGTTTGTATGAAATAAACAAAACAATATATCAAATACAATGAAACATACATGAAATTTAATTTAATTATTGAATAGAACAGCATTTGTTGATTTTATTTAAATTAATTTGCGGTTGACTGCCATTCGGACATTGATTTTGCTTAATTTTACCGCCACTTCTCCAAAACAGATTTGCGAGTCTATTCTTTCCATCAGACACTGAATTGTCGGTCTGTGTATAATTTTCATCAGCCTTTTTCACTTCTGTTTGGGTGCAGATATTCTGGTCATTATTTTTTTGCAATTTCAACGGAGTTCGATAATCACTTTGATTTGCAGACAAATCTGTTTGAATCTGCTCACTGAGTATCGGTTGAATTGCTTCTACGCTTTTCTCAACTGTCTCTATGTCTGTAGTTTGAGTGCTTCGCTCATGAGTTTCCTTAACGCATAGCGGACTCGATATCTTTGCAGTCAATAACGATGGACTGCTGAACTGTTTGGAGATATTAAGACTTTTCACTGACGAAGAAGATTGTGCTCTCGAACTAATGCCTTGAATTGTATCTGATTATATGAACAAATTTGAAATTTATTAAATCAAACAATTCAAACGCGTAAACAAATTATAAATAATTATATACTAACTGGAGATAGCTTTGCGAAATGGATCCAAATTATTATTCATCATAGAATATCACACCCAATCTTATGTCTGGTAAGAATTAACTAATGATTAATCTTAACTAATTTTTACTTTTGCTTTCAATTTAGAAGTAATCCAATTTGAAAATAACTTCTGCATTGTTAGCCACGCATATCTCGCACTCCAATAATTAGATTTTAATAAATACTCTCATATAAGAAATACTTGTATTTTCATTACAGATCATTATATGATGCGTATCAGCAATTATAAAAGTATAACAAGCATTTTTGATTTTAATAAAAACTTTAAAATTAAATAATTAAAAAGTTGAATTTCTGAACATAATTTTTATTAATAAACATAAATTTATAAACATAAACATTTGTTTTAGCTATAGATATAGATATAGCAATTTACTGAAAGTAAAACTATATTAACTATAGATACATGAAGTTACAAAAATCATATAATGATTATATTTTCAATATAATTATTTGTCCTATTTTCAAATATCTATCTATATATTAGAATTCGTTAAGCAAAAGTCGACGTCAAAATAATGTCATCACTTCGTCATTAATTTTTTTTCGGTCTGACCGAATTTAACCGTGGAATTTAATATTTCGAGTGACCGAAAAGGATGATCCCTAACCAGAGATGGGCATGGTCTGAATGTCTAGAGGGGTCTAAGTTACTAAATGAGCCAAAAATTTAGGGGGGGTCAAAAAACTCATCGAATTTATGTGACAAGTTTTTTTGGATTTTGGACAAAAAAAAATTTTTTTCGAAATTTTTTTAAAAATTAATTTTTTTGTCTCAATACATCAGCATATGTACAATTAATTTTGGCCAAAAATAATGGTGTTGTCAAAACTCATCGGTTTTGTGAGACAATTTTTTGAATTATTAGACAAAAAAGAATTTTTTTCAAATTCATTTTTGTGTCTCAAAACCTCAACATATCTACAATGAATTCATTATTTTCAAAAAATCCTAGGGGGGTGTACACCCTAGCTAGACCCCCTTTGCTCATCTCTGCCTAACTATACTTAATATAAACTAACTATACTATGCTATACATTGCTATACAATATTCACTCTAATTATAAGATTATAAAATACAATTAGAAGAAAGAGTAGAAATATGGGGAGAGAGGGAGACGTAAGAGAGCTAAAGGTTTTAAGTTAAGCAGCAATATTTACTCCTTTTTAATGATATTAACGATTTGTAAGCTAATATCGCAGGTATTCTGTAGGTCTCGTTAAATACATATTTTTATTTTCTAATAATTAATTTTTTTTAACAAATAGTTACAATACTGTTACAATACAATATACAATACAGCTATCAAATGAATGTAAACAAAAGATTTCAATCCTTAAATGGCACAACACCTGCAAAGTAAATTTCTAGAGAATAGATTAGAGACAAACATTAAGCTTATCAAAACGTGTTTTTTTTGCATTTTTGTTTAGTTTCAGTGTTTCATTCTTTCATAACAATAGTGTATTAAGTGTTTTCATTTCAATTTTGAATTAATATTATTTTATGTTCTATTAAATTTAATTTTTAGGGATTTATTAATTGTTAAAGTTTAATGTCTAAAATTGGTCTGAAGATGAACTTAAAGATGTAATTGCCTGATATTTAGTGTTTAGTAAATCACGGAAACCCTTATCTATTGCCACCTCTAATTGAAATATTGATATTGAAATAAAGACAATTTGGTATTATTCTATACGTTAATCTTTTGTTTACATTCATTTGACAGCTCGATTGTAAATTGTGACAGTATATACAAATGTTGTTTATTTTACTGAATATTTAATCATAACTCTTGAGAAAATATACTTCTGTTTAAATAAAAATTAAAATCCATTTATAATCATTTAGTGTTGAATATTGTTTATAACTTTTAAACTAAATTTTGTTTGGGTTTTATTTGAAAAATTAATAAAATTATAATGAATTTATTGTTAAAAGTAATAATGATAATAAAATTAGTGAAAGCTCTCGATAATGGTTTAGCTCTCACACCACCGATGGGTTGGCTATCGTGGCAGAGATTCGAGTGTAACATAGATTGCGTGAAATACCCGCAAACATGCATTAATGAGCAATTATACAAAGAAATGGCAGATCGCTTATCGACTGATGGATTCAAAGAACTTGGTTATCAATATGTAGATATCGATGACTGTTGGTCTGAGAAAGAGCGAGACTCTAGCGATAGACTGGTGGCCGACAAAAAGAGATTTCCGGGTGGCATCAAAAGTTTGGCTGATTATGTGCATTCTAAAGGATTGAAACTCGGTATTTACGGTGATGTTGGGCCCACTACTTGTGCCGGGTTTATATACGCATTCGACTTACATGTTTCACATTATTTCTAATGTGCGCTTCTATATAGCTATCCGTCGCAGAATAAAGCAAATAGTAGTGAAAACTATTTTGAAATAGACGCCAACACTTTTGCCGAGTGGGGCATCGATTCGTTCAAATTTGACGGATGTTTCGAGGATCCGGAAATGATGGACGCGTTGTATCCTAACATGAGTCTAGCACTTAATCGAACAGGTGTTCAGAACTCGTTTTTCAATTATTGAGTAGCATTTACTAAATTGTGTGCACAACAAACAGGTCGTCCTATACTATACAACTGTCAGTGGCCAATGTACCAGTTTGATAGTCATATAACTCCAGATTACGAGCAAATCATTAAATACTGCAATGTGTTTCGAAATCACGGCGATGTTTATGATGCATGGAGTAGTGTCGCCGATATCATTAAATTTTACGCTAATTATCAAGACTTGTTTACTCCATATAATGGTAACTATTTCATACTTTAAATACTGACGAATAGATAAGTTAGATTATAAATAATTTTTCGATCCCTACTTGTGAGGAATAGAGCACATATATAGATATAAATTTTTAACAAATATTATATATTTTTTCCTATTCTTTAATAATTTAAATTTCCAAAAATTGTGGCATATTTAACCTAAGTTTAAGCAGCGTTTTCTATTATTTAGTAAATTAAAAAGCATTAAATTAATTTTATTTATTGCTGAATTTTGTATTAACAATGGTTTATAGTATTAAAAAAATGTTTAGAAAAATCTTTACTAAAGAGTAAAGCAATAAATGAATACTATAAATAAAATTCTATCAAAAAATCCTTTGTTGCAATGTTTTGCTTAAATATTGAAAGAAAAACTAATTTCAGTTATTTTAAAATTAATAAATCTTTGCAAACTTTCGATAAAATAACTTAATCGAAAAAGTGACAATTTTAAATTTTTTTTTAAAGTGAAAGAAATTTTATTTTTAAATGATTTAATTGATTGATAAAGTGTGCTACAACTTATTTTGTGTAAAACTTGTTTTGAGACTATCTTTTCACTCAATTTGTAAAAATTATCCATTGTATTCAAAATATACAGTAGTGTAGTGAAAATAACAGTTGCACGTTATATCAAGTACAGAATATTACAACTGATTAAAATTCTTTTATATTAAGGGTTAAGGATAATAAGGTTTTTAGATAATTGTCAGATATTTGTATATTTCTGATTATAATTTTGACTTTTTAGTTTAATGAAATCAATCTTTTCATTAACTACAAAATGTCTAATTTATATTAAAATATAATAAAACTTATTAACTTTATTAATATAATAAACTTTCTAATATAATAAAAATTTTTGTTTTAATATGTAGGTCCAGGACATTATTTTGATCCAGGTATGATAACTTTTATTACATTTACTCTCACAATCATGTCACGAATCTGTCAAAACACATGTTATATCAAACATAATAAATTTATAATTTTACAATTCAATTAATAAGTTATTTGAATAACCAAATAAATAGCGAAAAGTTTTTTTTGACAGTTAAAACTTTAATCAATAACATCATAAATCACCATAATTACATAATTAGTTTTAAACATCTTTAGAGTTTTTAATTTAATTAAAAAGCAAAAAATTGTGTCATAGATAACTTTTAGTAGAAATATTAACTATTCTGTATGGTATAATCTGGAATTTATATGATCCGCAATTTTCCTCTCAAATATTTGATTTGTTCATTTTAATATTCTAACTAATTATTAAAGACAAATCAAATAAATTTGAATTTTATTTTTAACCCTATATATAGATATGTTAATTATTGGCGATTATGGGCTATCATACGATCTAAGTATGACTCAAATGGCTTTTTGGGCTCTTTGGTCGTCACCGCTATACATGTCCAATGATTTAAGAAAATTAAAGCCAGAATTTAAAGAAATATTACAAAACAAAGCAGTTATTGCAGTAAATCAAGACAAAAGTGGAAAAATGGGCACTCGTGTGCTACATGTCAGTAACACATAGATTGTCGATTGCAAATACAACTTAATGTCATTATTTTTCTAATAAGGATGAATACTACGAAGTTTGGGTAAAGCCAATGAATCCAGTTATAAATGGGGAAAACTCTTATGCAATCATTTACTATAATAGATTTATAATCGGAAGCGCAAAATATGTAAATATTGTAATTAAATATTGCATAATTCAAATTTGTTTCTTTTCTAAATTGCTTAAAGATGTCGTATCCATTGTCGGATATACTAAAAGATGCCAAAAATACAACCGAGTATACGGTAACAGATTTGTTTGCAAATGAAGAAAACCGATCATTAGGACTATTAAATGGTAGCGATTATCTCGAATTGCTAGTAAATCCTGCCGGTTCTGTGAGAATGGTTAAGTTAGTGCCAAAGATTAGCTAATTATGACAGACAACAAAATAAGCATTTATTTTTAATAATAAAGAATTTAATTAATATTTTTAAAAGTAATTTGATTGAATAAAATTTACACAAAATTCACAACATTAACAAAGTATCGGTATATAATCAATGCATGTATTGTATTGTAAAATAACAGTTTTAAAATGCTTTTAAATATCAGACAAATTTAAATTAAAAATCTATTTTATATGTTTAAAAATATTAATTAATTTAAAAGATATTTGAAAATAAAATATTGTTTACTGTCGATCAAACTAATGTAATTTCATTTAACATAAGTAAAACAATTTTCAACCTGAACTCGAGTGTGTTGTTTCAAAGTGAGGTAGTTTTGCTTTAAAATACACATCTATAAAACTACTTGCATTTTAGTATTGATATAATTTCAATAATGGATACTTTTGCAGCAGACTATAAATAATTGAAGATATAATAAATTATAAGAAGATGTACAATAATGATCTCGTTGTTTCGTGTACTGTTTGCAGTCACTGCAATTGTGCTTTTAAATAATTTTGTGTTGTCTAAAATAATTGATGATGCGTTCAATGATGCAAACAATGCCCATAATTAAAGACACCAAAAGTGACAATTTTGACAAATAAGACCATTTAGAAGAATAAAGCGAAAACAACAATTTTTATGAATAAAACGTGAGAACATCGGTTTGATTGCCTCTAATCATCAAAAAGGGTGGCATATCATTGGTGAGAGTCTCGAGCCATGCCATGTACATGAGTGCCGAACACGTGCCTTTTCGGGGCATTGGAAGTGTCCTGCAATCACATTGTATTCAAGCTTTAATTCATTTTCATTCCAGATATAAATAATGTTTAGAGAATAATCGATTATATATAATTTTAAAATTAAACATACATAACAATCAGAGTGGCTTCACTGGAATATTGGCTGAGAAGTTCGCGAAGTCTTATGTGACGATTGGTCTGAATAAAAGTAAATATATAAATACTTCAAATAGTTCAACAATACATTTAATGTTGAGCTCTCAAACTTGCCTTTTCTCTGAGAATCGCAACTTCCGATTCGCTGATCACGTATTTGTTTCTCTCGCTTTTCATATCTTTGACATCGTCATCATTATTGTTACCATCTTTCACCACCCATTTGGCGATCATATCGCTAAATGCCTGTTTGTTGACATCATTGGCCGGTTTATGCAAGTCAATCATTGTCACATCGGAATAGTCAATACGAAATTTGCTGAGAAGTGTTGCCATATTTCGCTCCTCTTTTTCCATCTCGTGATGATTGCTGGCCAAAGCAAATACTCTCAATTTGCATGAACCCCATTGTTTTCTTGTGGTCAACAGATATGGAATAAGCAAAGTGAGTCCTCCGTCATCGTAGAGCCACCAGACATCGATACAGCCTTTCGTTTGCTTTCGCCTGAATTGATTGACCGAATCCAAAATAGAGAGAGGAATTTCGCTGTGCTGTTGAGATGAGCGGCCATTCGAGCGCGGAGAGCACGGCGTCGACGGTATTGAACACGAACTAAAACTTCCTTCTGATTCTTCAAATCAAAAAAGGCATAATCGTATTAATCATAAATTTCTTTTATTCAAACTTTTCATGCGTTATTTGATTTAAAAAATTGAAGCAATAGATTTGAAAACTTTATAGTAGAGAAATTTTCGAAAGATTTGATTTGTAACGTTTTGTTAGTCAACCCGGTATTTAAAAGTCATTTATACAGTCGTATATGCAATTACTTAATAATAATTTAAAATCTAAATTAAATCAAAAGGTATGTTAATTTAGTTTAAAATTTAACAGAATGTTGTGCTTAAATGTCTTCAAAATCGATTAATAAAAAAAATTAAAAATATGATTAATGTATTTTCATATAAAAACAACGAAATGGTCATCTTTTAAGAACAAATTAATAATTAAAATCTTAAAAACTTAAAAACATTATAAGTTAACTTTTCACAGTGAAAATCGTCTACAAAAAGTTATAAATGTTTATATATATTTATATATATTTAATTAACTTGAATATTTAATTTTTAAAAATTATTTTAATGATTTAATATTTAATGAATTGATTTACCATTAGTAATGTCTGTCTCACTTCTCCCCAATTCAGTCACAACAAAAGATTTATTTATAAGACCAAATGATGATTTTGATTTTTCTTTCATGCAATCAATAATTTCAGTAATTCTTCCAAATCTTGAATAATCCAATCCATTTGGCACTCGAAAAATTCCAAGTGAAAGATTTTTGTCAAATATATGGCTATTATGGTTAGAAAGATGATATTAATTTATAATATTGATTGTATTGAACTGATTTCAACATTATATTCGCATGAAATTAAAACAATACCACAATAAATACCATTTTTATAACATATAAGATATGTTATAATAACTTATTAGATTTATTAAAATACATATATTTGTTTTCTTTGTACTAATGAATAAAAATGGACATAATTGTGAAAATGTTTATTTGAAAATTATTGAAACAATTTATGGAAAAATACTCACTGAATAGCACTGAAGTAATCAAAGACGTCTTCTTCATTACACATAAGCCAATTGTCTTTAAAGCCCATTAACACCATATTGGGCTTCAACTTTCCCATACCAACAGACTTTGAAAAAATCATATTTTTAATATTTTCAAAATTATCTCTTAAACAATTTTAAGCAAATTTCTTTAAAATATTTTTAATTAATCAAAAAATATAATTAATTTATAATTTTTTATAAAATTAAAAGTTTTAATTAAAAAATAATCTATATATGATTAATTAACTAATCAACAATTAATTGAATAAAAGTTATTTTGTACAAACAAAATAAGAGATAAATAGTGATCCGATAATTGAGTTAATACCTGAATCATAGAATTAACTCCTTTGGAAAACGTTGGTTCTTCAACAATATTATAAAAACCTTTAACTTTTCTTCTATTCATCCAAACATAAGCCTCTTGAATAAGATTAGTGCGAGTTCGATGCGCTAATCTTACCTGAAAATAATAGATAAATACTATATTAAGACATTCTATTCTATTATATAGAAAAAAATTCTGTATTGTAATTTATAAATAAATTCAAAAATAAATTTAAAAATTTAGGTTCGATGCTGTAAATTTTGAAATTTAGAAAACAATTAAACACTACATCTAAATCAACTATATTTTTGTCTCTAAAAAATATATTTTTATAGACCTAAAAAAATTATAATATAAATTTCAAGCTTAAGACGCTAAATATTATGGGCTAAACAAATTAAATTACAATTTTTAATGTAAATTTATATAAAAAACTTACTTTTTGAACGTGACCACAGATCATTAAACCTACTCTTTTGACAATACTATATGTGAAGTCAATAAGAGCTGGCCTGTCATAAGGAGATCCTGAAAGAACTAAAATTTGTGGCCTATTATAGAATAAAAACAAAACAATATAAATATTTTTAGACTTACATTTATATAAATTAATTTTAACTTTAAAATATTTATATTATGAATATATTTTTTCGGCAACATTATAATGCATGATATATTCAAATTTGTATTTTATTAAATAACAAACTCACCTGTAATTCTTAACATGTTCCTGCACGAAGTTTAGTTTGTAAACTGAGTTGACCGCAGACATGTATGTTTGCGCCTGAGTTGATGAGCCCCAATTCACATCTTTAATGTGGTTATAATTTGTTAATTTTAAAATCTTGTATTTAATAAATAATGAAATTTTTCAATAAAGTAATTTATAATAAATTAATAATACACTCTACCACTAATTAAAAGAGCTATTTTATTAATTCATTATAAGTTCATTATTATATTAGATTAAGATTGTCTTAAAAATAATTAATGTAATTTATATGAATTCTATTTACTTGGCTTTCGATGCAAAATAAATAAATATAAAGCCAACACAAGAATAAATGTGATGAGAGCCGCAGACCAGTGACCGGTAAACATAATCGAAAGCGACAAAACACTTCCTAATAAACTACACCACTTGTTATAATATTTAAATGATGGTCTAAAACCGGGAGATTTAACCATTGATGCGTGAAAGCATGAAAAATTGATTAAACAATACGCTCCTAAAAAAAAGTTGGAAATAATTGGCGCGATTAGATTGAGTTCTCCTAATATGCAACAACATAGAGATATCGCAAACGTCAATACGTAACCCCTTCGGGGCTCATTGTTTTTGCCGAACCCTTGACCAAAATATTCAATATATGGAAACAATTTATCTTTACATAAGGCTTGAAACACTTTGGGAGCGCTGACCAGACTGGCCAACGCCGACGATAGTGTTGCGGCGAAGACTCCCGCATATATGAGTGGTCCGAACAGAGCTATTAATTCCATTATTTGAAAATTATTGTGAAGACCAAAGTGACACTTTTTGTCATCTGATAGACTGCAGTTTGTCATCAACGCTACAAAATCTTCGCGATCGTAACTGCCATTTGTAAATAATGCCAGATTTCCATTAGCATCTCGAGTCGTTACCGATCCGCAAACTAATTGGTGGTATAATAATTAACTTAATTCTGTTGCTTAGATAACACAGGATATGTAAATAAATGAATTATAAAACTTACTAAACGCAAATAATAAATAAGAAGAACTTGTGATTGCAATCGCTAACAACGATCCGAGAGGTATGCTATATTGTGGATCCTATAATGCAATGTTTGTAATTTAAATAAATAAAATATGTGATAAATACAAATTATATTATATAATGTACTTTAAGATCTCCAGAAATGTTGGCCCCCGCGAGCATACCAGTGGCCGCCGGAAAGAATACGGCAAATACAGAAAAAAATGTTTCTCCGCGAAAATTGGGCGCAAAATTTTCCAATATTAATGTTCCTTTGGTATTAATGTTCATTTGGTATATAAGAATAATAATTTTTAATTATTTTATAAGATTTTTACAAATACCGCATTTTCACGAATAGAGCCTTCAATCCTTTATAGCCCTCACAGCACAATTTCGGGCTGTATTCGTGAATATACTGTAATTTTAATATATATTTAATATATTTAATAATATTAATATAAATTTTTTATTAAGAAAAATAAATTTATTTTAAAAATATGCTTTCAATACCATTCCAGCCTATAAATCCTTTAGATATCTCTTCATCATTTGGTGGCACAAACGATCCAATAACAAAATCAACCATTGCCACCAATAGAATCACTAATAATATAATTTGAGCCTAATTAAGAGAAAATTATGTTAATAAATATTCGTGCACTCCTTAGTTAATAGAGTGAGTTAATAAAAAGTGGTTACTTTAGTTTCCCATTCAGTTCCAATTATGGCTATACCGAGCAATACGCAAATCGCAACCGAACTTATTATTCTGATATCATTTAACTTTCCGTCAATAATTTGAAAATGAAAAACCTGTAATTATAAATTTAACATGAAATTAAAAGAAATATTATTTTTATAAAGATTAATACTTATAAATTCATTATTTTATATTTAAATAAAATTAAATATGAAAATTATTTAAAAATGTAATTTAAATATCTATTCATATAAAATAAATTTTAGTTTATTTTTAATTAAATACCTTTTATAAAAGTAAAATTAAATTTCAAATAGAGTTGTAAATTACCTGAAATAAACTTTGAAGTGCTTCAGCAAAGCCGACCGTATACATGGCAACGGCCACTGCGTTGGCTAAAGAAAATATTACACCAATAGCTCCTCCAAATTCAGGTCCTATTAAATATGTATTATTGTAAGTATTCATTTGGCATAGTTTGCCGAAAGCTAATTACCTAAGCTTCTGCTAATCATGTAATACGTTCCACCACCTGAAACATTTTTAATTTTAATTTATATTTTATAATCAAAAACAATAATTTTACTTTGAAATTTGATAACATTGATTTATTTGGCATTTTTAGTTGTTTCTACTCTTACACAAGTTAGAGACTCTAACTTAGAGTATAAATTTTAAATCTGTCTGTCTGTCCGAAACTCTGACTCTCAGTCACCCAACAAATGGAAGGACGAGAGGGTTAAATGTAACAGCATTTTGATAGATTTTTAAGACGAGTTATAAATTGAACAATTAATACTACATAATTTTAGATTTTTATATGTAAATTATTATTGTAAAATATTTTTAGAGAAAATTTTCTACTTTATGCAATCAAAATGAAGCGCATCTCATCTCACATGATATCTCAACTCCATAAGTATGCCTTTTGAAAGACAAAATTAGCGAAAATTTCAAAGAATTATTTTTTGTTATATATTGAAACAATAAAAGACCTTTGACTTCTCCATTGGTGCAAATAGCGCACATTGATATGGTTGTGATGACGGTGACAGATGTGGCTAACATTATAATTATAAACGCCAACCCAACACCGGCCTGACCGACGACCCAAGAGAGTCGCAAAAATAGCATTACGCCCCATATATTCAACATACATCGTATCTATTGTAAAATAATGCTAAAATTAGATTTAATTTAAATAAATATTATAATATTAACTCTAACAATAATATTAACAATATATAACTGTTTTATACTATTATATAATAATAATATGTTTGAATACCAGAACTCCCTTAATCCAACCAAATTTGACGGCTCCGTCTTTTGCTGGTAAATCGCAAACAATTTGATTATTTGGCTGTTAAATAAGAATAGAATTAGTGTGAATATATTAATACTAACTATTATTATGTACACTTTTCATAAATATCTTACTTAAAAAATATTAAAGAATACGAGTGACTATAAAGAAATAAATAACCCTGTTTTAAACATTTTAATTAATTATAAATTTATTAATAATAAATATAGCAAATAACTAATAATATCGAAATTGAAATAAATTTTCTAAAAAATAATAATTTTAACCATTAATTATAAATCAAATATTAATATAACAGTGCAAATGCTAGATCATAAAATGAATTTTTTCGCATTAGTTAAATTATTTATTGAAAAATATTTGTAACCTAACAAACCTTTAAAAATTTAATCTATTTTATTAATTAATATTACTTTTTATATTTTTTAATGGAATATTAAAATATCATTCGTTTGTAAATAAGCATAAATTTTATTAATATTAAATTCCTAATATATTAAAATATTAACCTTAAAATAAATATATAATGCCAAGTTTTATTAACATCTGCTAATGTCAATGAAAACTATCAAATCATTTTAAATATAAAAATGTTAGTTTATTTCAGTTTAATGTTAAGCTGACAATTTTAGAAAAAAAAATCATTAATAAATATAAGTATATCTGTAAAAATTAATATGGATTAAACCATTTTAATATAGTTTTTGAATTAAAAGAGATTTATATTAATTTTTATTTTAAAAAATTAAAATATTGACGATAATAACGATTGAATATAATTTATACAATTGCTAAACAAAATAGCTTTTAAACTTTATTGAACAAAATTCCAAAAGTTTAAAAACTTAAATTTTAAACCTGTTAAATCTTAAACAATGTCTAGCTAAAGGTTATTAACTATCTAATAGTTAGTAGATTATACTTGTGTTTAAAATATATTTAATGTTTTTAATAAACTTAAAAAATTATTGTTAAAAAAACCCTAAGTTCTTGTAGATAATAACGGTCTTATCTAATGAAAATAGTTATCTTTCTGAGAAAAAGTCGAATTCGTCTTATAAATTTTTTTATTTACTTATGAAAATGCAAATCAATAATTTTAACACTTTAATCGAATATTCAATAATTGCATTTTTTCAAATAATCGAAAGTAAGCCATTTTCCCGCTTTTCCCGGAAGTTTTTTCCTATTGAAGTAATGGCTCTTATAGACAATCTAAATCTTTGCATGAATTCACTTTATTTGCCTCAATAAACGTTTATCATATAATAATAGTTTTGATTTATTTAAAAATTGAAACCTTATATAGTGTGTCCAAATAATATTTAGTCAGCTATACAGTTATACATTCAGAAATACATATATATTTATATTTATACGTACAGAAATATTTTTTAAACATTTGTTTATTATGTTTGTCTTGTAGTTAAAAATTTTTGAAACTAGGTATCTATGATACTTTTAATAGTAATTTACAGTTATTCTGGATTGTGTGCTGGTTTGAAAATTCACGAAAATGCATTTTATATGCGGTATTCATTGAAATAACAATCAACTATAAAATTTTGTAAAGTAGAAAATTATTTCAAATCAAATATAAAGGCCTGAATATTTAACCTAAAACTTATTAACATAATTGGCAATAAGTAAAATTTATGAACGTTTTTCTAGTTATTAATTAATATAATCAAATTCTGATTAATTAGATTTGGCACTTAACCGCGTGTTGAGAAATTTATTTACTCGCGAGTCTGTGGATTAAATAATTAGAATAATTTTGTACACTTACTATCTATAGCTGATAAGTGTGCAAATAATAGATTAATAAATGATTACAAAATGCGTCAAATATTCTTAAAATAAGTCAGTTTTACTTATACAGTAAATAAAATGTTGTTTACATATCATATTAATACGAACTTTAACCAGACTTTATTTTTATTTACTTTCACTCATGTCTTTGAGTACTATATGTTGCCTTTCATTTCTTGAAAAGAAATTTATTTTTTGAATTTATAAGCACTTTAATACTTTTGAAATTTTAAAAAATATTATTTTGTGTAATTAATATTTATAAAGTGGTGAAAATAAACATTTTATCAATAACTGCCTAAAAGTCTATATAATGTCTCATTTGTAATAATATTGACAGTAAAATAAATTATTAATAGCAGATTGTATATAATAATCAAATATTAAAAAAAACATTAAACATTTACCTATAATAAGCTCTTTTAAAAAATTAATTTTAAATTTAATGTATTATTATTCTATTAAACATTATACTCAAAATATTATTTTCATAATAGCAGTATTAAACATTATCTATATTAAGGATACAGTACAGGTAATCATTGTTATGAACAAATCGTTGTTTTTGACAAATCTGTTCATAACATCGTTTGTTCATATGAACGGTAAAATATTAATTATTATTAACAATTGATTAAACTAATTTGATTCTTAAGTTCATAATAATCATTTGTTTATAAATAGATGGTTCATAAGAACAATTACCAACTGTATCGAGAAGATTAAGCTAACTTAACCTCAGCTAAATATAGAGTTTATTTGACAAAATATATGACAGAATTTAAATTAAATTTAAATCATGCACAGTACAATTCTCAATATCATATTTTTGTTTCATAACTATTTGAAAATATTTCTGTAAGTTTTTAAATATTTACCTAAAAATAATACCAAAGATGTTGATTATACATTTTAAAAACTTTCTAGACATTTATATAAAATTTTATACAAAATTAGCCATCATTTTTGATAAATAAGAACTATAAATTAAAATTTAGCTATTTATAAAAAATTATGCAGTATTATTAATTTTAATTGAAAAAATTGTAAATTTATGTCAATCGGTAAAGACATTCTTCAGAGATGGAGATGTATGATGTTCTTCAGAAACATTTTTATATCTTGTATAGAATTAAAATTAAAATTAAATTCTATAAATAAATGAAATTTGAAAATTTTGATTTCTCTATAATCTAAATTTCTAGAATCTAATAGAATCTTATTTTCTTGAATTTATTAAACCTGATTCTAAACAACAAATTTATTTTTATTACAAATTATTTTATTTTAAATTTATTATATTTCAATAATATTATTATATTAATATTTATTTAATACACTTAATTTAAACTACTAAAAGTCTGATTTTATGTTTAATATAAAAATTTTTGTTATAATAAAAAATACAATTTGGCAAAACCAGGCAAATATTTATGCTGATTTTAAAAAATTAGCAACAGATTAAAATTAATGGGAATAAATAATTTATTAATGCAAAATTAAAGTTTTAATTAAGAATAATTATATTTTTGTTATTAAAAATAATAAGTAAAAACAAAATATTTTTATTTATTATTAAGTAATATAAACTCTTAAATCAATTCGTTTTTATTTTAAGCTCAATAATTAATCAACTCTATAATTATAGGAGACTTAGATATTTTTAATATTAAAAAAGCAAAGCTTCCATTCAATACGTTTTTAAAATAAAAACTATATAAATGGAATCTATATATAGTGAGAATAAATGCTAAGTTTTTAAATTAATAACAATATGTAAAGTAATTTAATTTAATTTCAGGGATAACCTTATATTAACCAATTGATAATAAAGATATCATTAAAATAACTATTAGTTTCTTATACAAATAGACATCTATACAAATAGACAACTATTCAATTTATTGTGTTTTACGAAATAAATGTCTTGCGAAAGAATGTAACTCATTATGCAAAATATTTTTATTATTATAATAAAATTGATTATAGAAAAACTAATTATAATAATAATAAATCACAAGTAATAAAATATACATACTATAAATTGTATGTTATAATAAAAAAAAACCTAAATAAGCAAATAGAGTATATTAATAAAACTCTGTAATCGTCATCATAGAAAAAAGTGTTTGTTTAAGAGATAACTTTTGAATTAAAATAATGCGAAAAATTTTGTAATATATTTAACTAAAGATAACTGGATCAACAATAATTCCTTTCATTTTATTGATTTTAAAAATTTAATAGAATTTTTTATAGGTATTACAGGTTTATTCACAATTTTATCATGTCTAGCGTTTAAATGCAGGAAAACAAATTATCACTTTTCAAATAATTTAATTTATATTTTTAGCTTTTGACAATAAATGAAAATATTTTAAATGACTTCATTGTAAATAATGGTTATTAACAGTAATTAACTTACGCAGTGTTAGTTTGTTTTATATTTAATATAAAGTATTAATACAATGATATCAATTCATTGAGTTATTAACCTGTTTTCTTAATTAGAGCAAAATTATTTACAAGTGTTAAGTATTTAATAACAAATTTTAAATATCAAAAATTTAAATTAATTTTTAAAATTTCATTAAAAAGATATTATCAAATTATTGAGTTAATTGTTTTAAACCCATAAGTTAATAGTTTAGATAAAATATTTTGAATATGATATTTCTACAGCATATCATATTCTGGTAGAAAACAAATTATGAAAGTGACGTCACAAATAGTTACAAATTTTTTAATGAAACTATTTATTTTGAAATAATAATTAATTTTAGGAAAAACACAATTTGACTGAGCTTTTATTATAAAAAAAAATAAAATGTTATTCGCTTTCTGTTTAATTATTTAATTGAACCAAAATTGCTTATAACCCATAAAGCCTTGTTTGTTCCACATTAAAGTATGCTCCCATTAGCTAACCTTTATTGAGTCCGAAACTTTTCCGACGTGTAGCTCCTCGAGAGTGGGTCGACTGATCCGTCCGTGGATGGAGAGCACATTGCGGTAGTGGTCAACTCGCGGCGGCGCTTCTCGAGTGAAGTAGTCATCGACGTTGAGCTGCGATCTGCGAATGCCGTCGAAACAGTCGACTTTGTTGATTGAGTCGACTTTGTTAACGAAAAATCTGGTTTGAATCTGCGGAAAGTCATTGGCGCTCATTTCAGACTTGTGTGCTCCAACATCAGTATGGCTTTGCTTCGCCGTGTTTTGGGACATTCATAAGACGATATAACGTTTGTCGTCCAGATATTTAATTGCACATCAATTCAAATGAGTACAAATTAATTGCTTAATCGAATGAACACAAGGAGAGAGTGAGCAGCAAAACAATTTGATGTTAAACTAGTTTTTCCAACTTTGACTTTCAACCAGAAAAGCGTTTCTCTTCTTTTTTCTTAACTCTCGCCAATCGAGCAAATAGTTTAGTAGTGGAATCTAGAATTAGATCTTTCGCTTTAATCAAATAAATAGCATTGAAAACTTTGATCATTAAATATATTTAACGATCACGTGAATAACTATTAACTATATGACAATTTAAGGCGGAGATTAGCGGCCAAATGAAAAAAATTGAACAACATTTACATTCAATGAAATATTGTCAACTACTGTTCAAATACGTGCACATACAGTAACTATTGATATGCAAGTGTTTGATGTATTGCCAAATGAAAACAAAACGCAAAGAGAGTACGAACTCAAGATTCACACTAAACTCATATCGATATTAGTTTTTAATTGAATTGAATTTAATTCTTAACACAAAATTCATTAAAAACTGCAAAGTCGTCAAAATGATAATGATGTGGCAATTCGTCATTAATTAAAAGCTTGCTTTCAATAGCAATATTTATAAAACCAAATAAATAAATGTTTAATAATTTTACTCTTTTAAAAATTACAATCAAATATATTCGCTTTATAATGGCATATGAATAAAATTAAATTTACAAAATAATAAATCATAATTTTATGTTTAAGACGACTATGTTTTCCAAAAAAATTTTTAAAACTGCTAAACATCGTTATAAGATTAAATGAATTGAGGTCTACTTTGATATATATAACATGTTTAAAATCATATTTAACTAAATTACAAAATTTAATTCAAAACAAAAATTTTAAGTATTTCATTATAAAATTACTTTTATTACTTGACATAATTAGTTTAATTTTTGTAATAACACATTTATTTTATAAGACAGTTATTTGTTTTTATATAACAATTAAATGGTATGAGAGCTTTCGAAAGTGAACCCACTTTTATTATAAGAGACAAAGATATAGTTTAGTATATAGAATATTTCTAATTTGTCAAAAACTTTGCAATTGACATGTTTTAACTTAGCGCTTAAAGCTCGACAGAGTCTTCCTCTATAGTAGGAAATTGAAAAATTTAGTGTTTTTCTATTTTAATATTTATTTGATAATTTGTTTATAAATAAATAAGTATTCAATTATGAAAATTCTGATTCTAACTTATTTCTACTAACAAAAATTTAAGTTTAAAAATTAAAAGAAAAACGTTTACATTTAAAATGCATTTAAAGATTAATTTATTTTAATAAAAATTAGTATAGCATCAAATTTTTAAATCGAAATAATATTTGAATCAAATACTAATATCAAATTTAAAATTTTAAACAATATTTTTAAATTTTTCATTCGTAATAATACAGAGTGTTGCACATAACTGGACCACAGAGCTGCTTAACTGTTTATTTAATTTGTTCGAAGTGTTTACCATTTTCACTCAAACACTTTTCACAACGATTTAACAAATTTTTAAAAACACGAACTAATG